>JACVTC010000003.1:2357500-2437500 GCA_016946835.1 Neocallimastix lanati (nom. inval.) | reverse complement strand
ATAATCTTTATCTCTTCTATATTAACTATTTAATATTTATCCAAAAAATTGAAAAAAAAAAAAAAAAAAAATTAACGATTTTGAACTACGCCAATAGACCATAAACTGTGAAGATATATGTAAAAAAAAAAAAAAAAAAAAGTATTTAGCATTATTTGTAACTATATCTAATTAGTTATAAATATGAATAAATGTAACTTTCATTTATAAGGAAATAATTTTAATAAAAAAAAAAAAATAATAAATAAATAATAAAAGATGTTGAATAAATAAATAAATGAATAGGTTGATAAAGACCTCTCTTATATAATAAGGCAAATTACAGAAATTGGGGAATTGTAGTAAATGTAAAAAAAATTTTTTTTTTTTTTTTTAATCTTTTTCTGTAAATTAATTAATTTTATAATTTTATTAGTATATATGTATAATAATATTAATAAATATATAAATTTGAATAAATTTTAAAGTTTATTTTTTTTTTTTTTTTTTGTGAAAATTAATTTTTTTTTAATTAAAATTATATATATAAATATTGTAATATAAATTAGTATAATTATATCGTATATATATTAAATTATGTATTAACCCTAACCCTACTACAATTTATTATTATTATTATTTCTTTTTAAATTGAGTATTATTGATAAACAAAGTGGATAGTACCTGATATTTTATATAATTGTATATCACGTGAATATATTATTTGTTACAAATTGTACACAATATTTAAAAGGATTTTTAGCATAAATTTATACCACACAAAATAAATATTTTTATTACAAATTACATAAAACTTATTTAATATTTTTTTTAATAATATTCCTTAACCATAGTATTTTCTTGACACTTTCTGAAGTATTTATATATTCAGCTTCTGCTGTAGAAGTAACAATATATGATTAATTTTTAGATATTCAACATATAATATTTTTTTTCCATTAAAATAATTCCACCGATAGTAGATTTTCAAAGAGTCATTATCAAATGTGAAATTTGAGTCCATTTAAGGTGTTCATCTTTTTCGAGTATTGTTTTTTATTGAATTAATTAATATAGCATATTTTCATTAAAACTTTTCTGAGAAATTGTATATAACTATTATTTTGTTTTTTCTACTTTAATTCCTAAAATATATTCGATTGGTACATAATTTGATGTGTTGAGTTTTCTTTTAATTTTTAATTTTATATCTTTGATGTATTTTGTTTCAGTAGTAATATCCATATCATCAATGTAGAGTCCAATTATACATTTAGTTTTATATTGTACATTAAGTTTGAATGTACATTGGTCGGCCTTTGTTCATTTAAAATTATTATTAATTAAAAGTTTTCTTAGTATTAACTAAAAGTTTTATTATTATTTCATACCATGGTTTACCTGATGGCTTAAAGCCATATAAGGCTTTGTTAAGTTTCAAGTATTTCCTTCCAAAGTTTATATCGCCTTTAAGAATGATAGTGTAAATATCTTTGTTGAGAACAGCATTAAGATAAGCAGCGTTAATATCAATTTGGAAGATATCTTAGTGAAAAACAGTAGATAATGCGAAAATGAATTTAAGACTATCAATAGTTAAAGTAGGGGGAATAGGTGAGATCATAATCAATACGACAGGAAACCTCTTGAATCAAGACAATCTTTATATTTATAAATAAAATTTTTACTGTCTGTTTTAGTAGCAAAAAACCCATTTTATTAGAATTAATATTTTTTACCTGGAGGAACTTTTGAAACGAAAGTCGTAATCTTGTTTGAATATAAATTATTTACTTCATTTTTTTTAATACCATTAATCCAGTAATTTTTATTGTTGTAACTAATTGCTTCATTATATCTATTGGGTGATCCAGTATAAATAGATACAATCAAATAGATATCATTAAAAAATTCAACTTTTTTCTTAAAGTTCCAAGGGTAGAAGGAATAATTGTTTTGAAATCTGGCAAATTTGGAGATAATATAGTCGTTTTCTGGATGAAGGATAATTAATTTCATCATTAATAATAATTATATCATCCATAATTTCATTTCATTAGATTTAATAATATTTTATACTATAGTAGGGTGATATTGGTTATCCTGTATAACTAAATAAGATTTTGAGGATTATTAGAGATATTAATTGAATTGTTAAAATTGGTGTTTGTTTTTTTAAAAAAATTATTATTAATTTGAGACGAATTATGGGTATTAGAATTATGATTGTCAATGGATGAAGTATTACAAGAATTACTGAAAATTATAATATTATCTAAAATCTCACTTGAAGTATAATTATTAAAAATATTATGGTTTTGGGTATTAGAAGAATAAAGTGAATTATTGATAATTTTATTTTTAGATGTATTGGAATTTTAAAAATTTGAATTTTTATTGTCATTGCTTTATGAAAAAAAAAAAATTTATTATTAAAATTTTCATCATTTTCTTTGAATTATTTTTATAATCTCTAGTTTTATTAGGAATTCCAATATTTTTATGTATATCATTAATACTGTTATTATGATCATGTGCTATATCATTAAATATTCAGATGAAAATTTATGTAAAAATTTTATCACTTATTGCAACAATTATTATTTTTGAATGATGTTAATTCCATTCAAATTGTAAATTTCATTTGAATTAATTTCTTTATTGAAATTGTCTTTTTCAATTTCATTAATTTCAATTGAAATGTTGTCTTCTGATAAGTTGTTATTTTCTTCATTTATATTGTTACTGTCAATAAAATTATTATATTTAATTAATTTTTCATTTGCATTATTTTTTTCTTTCAAATTATTATCATTCAAAATATTATTATTTTCATTTGTTTTATATATTAAATTTTTATACTAGTTCACTATTAATTTTTTATTATTTTATTTAATTTAATTTTATTTAATTTAATTTAATTTATTATATTCAATCCCTACTTTACATTTATATTTCAACTATTTATTTTATTTTATTATATTCAATCTATATTTTATATTTTTATTTCTACTATTTATTTATTTTGTTCAATCTGTACTTTATATTTTATTTTATTTTATTCAATCTGTACTTTACATTTATTTTTTTTACTATTTATTTTATTTAGAAATTCTTCCTTTTTTTTTTTTTTTTTTTTTGAAAAAAAATGTATGAACACATATTAAATTTTTTTTTATACTTGTAATTCATTTTAACTATTAAAATAAACTAAATAATGACAAAACATTAGAAAAAAAATTCATTTTAATTAGTTTATTATCATTATTTTAATGTTCGTTTCCGTTTTACTTCTTTTTTATTTATTCAAGAGATATTGATTTATATATTTATTTATCACAATCAATATTAAGAAAAAGCAGTCTTTAAGGTCAAATTGTTGTTGTATATTTTATTTAAACGTAGCAGTTATAAATATAATATGTAAATTTGAACCTTAAATTAAAGAATTATAGGTATAGTCATCTTTAATATCCTTCCGTTGACGATTAGTATTACTATTAGCATGTATTAAATTCTTAATCCTGCCTTTGAACATATATATATATATATATTTTTTTTTTTTTTTTTTATTATTTATGAATATTTATTATTAATATTAATTTAAATTCTTATACGTAATTTACATAGTAAAGTATATTTATATGATTGTTCAGTTATATAGAATAATAATATGCTATTTCACTTGTAATTTTAATTTACATATATTATATATACTTAATTGTAATTATATGAAAATAGTTCTTATTTACATAAATAAAATATACAAATTAATAGAATATCCATAAATAATAATAAATAATTATAAATTAAATTTCGAAAAAATTGAAAAATAAAATTTATTACATTAAAAATAATAAATTTAAATTGTGGAAATAATTTACAAATATAAAATGTAATTTTTGTTTTTTTTATATATTTTTTTAAGAAATTTCTAAATAATTATTTTACTGTTTAATAATATTATTAAATTAAATTATAATGTAACCATATTATATATATTTATATTTTTTTAATTATTTATTAATTTTTAAAATATATTAATTTATATTAAATAATAAATTTTAAAACATAAATTTATTTATCTTTAATTTTTTTTATTTCTCTTTTCTTATTTAAACACCTTTTTGTACTTAATTTATGGACCAGTTATATTTATAAAAAAAAAACACAATAAGTAGCTATAAAATTATATAGACGGTAAATAAAGAACGGGATGTTATTGATAAATAATATTTTTTGATTAAATAATTATATACAAAAAAAACTGAACTAATATTAATATATATTAATTATTTAATATATAAATATTTAATTAAATTATATTAATAAATATAAAGAGGAATTAATTTTAATATTGTATATATTAAATGTTTAAGTAGAAAGTATTTGTGAAAATAAGTAAATTTATTAAAAAAATAAATATATAAATATGACTAAATTATCATTGTAATATTTAAATAAGATAAATAATATAAAATCAAATAAAAAAAAAAAAAAAGAAGAAAAAGAAAAAAGAAAGAATTTATTTATTTTATTTTGTATATTAATTTTAAAAATATTTAAATTAATTTCGTTAATTTTTATTTTATTATATGTTTTATATATAATTATATATAAGTAAAGATTAATAAAATATTTGAAAAGATAAAAATATATTAAATATATAATATATACAATATTAAAATAATAAAAATAAAATATACAAAAAAATATATATATATATCGAAAAAAAATTCTTTTTTAACTTGAATTTAATAATTATATAAAAAAAATGATTTCAAAAAATACATCTGATAATACTATATCTAAAGACTTCGATAATTTTATAAAAGAAATAGGTAAACCAAATCATGAAATTATTGCATTGGATTCAAAATATATATGTAGCCATGATACCATTTATTGTTTTCGAGAGGGTTTTAGTAATTACACTAGTAATACATTAGTTATTTTAGATAACGAAAACAAAGAAATATATAATTGTGAAATAAAAGGAAATACAACTATTATTTATGATAAAAATGGCGATCCAATACTTAATACATGTTTTAATATTAATAAAAAATCGTTTGATTCAACCTTTGAAGAAACTATAAATATATCTGAAGGGAAAGATTTAACAAATTCTAAATATGGAATAATGAAATCAACTTATAAGTTAAATAGACATACATTGGTTCCCATTAATTTAGTATATAAAATTGAATTTTTAAATCTATACAATAATAAATTGGAAAAATTAGAGGTTAGATTATCTAATGAAATTTTCGGTTGTTATTTTATTTATTGTAATCCTGGAGAAAAAAATGAAACATTAATATGTAAAATTAAAAAAGAAAAACGTAATAAAAAATATTATACAATAGAAGTAGCAGCTGGAGTTGACTATATGTATATGCTCGCTTTTTGTGTATCAATAAATTATAGTATCCATATTGCTCAAAAACGTTATTTTTAAATGACTAAATAATTAGTAAATTTGATATTTATATATTAATATATTTCATTATTATTTACTATACAAATATAAATGTATCATATATCAATGTTCTTAATTGATATTTATTAAATAAGTCATGTAATATTTATAAATATTTATAATAAATAATATATTCATTATATGAGTATTACTTAAATATTTATTTATATTATATATATTTCTATAAAAATATTACATAAAAATTAATAATAAATAAATATTATTACAAAATAAAATAAAATAAAATAAATAAATTATGTAAAGTCATGAAAATATAATTATGAAAAATTGTTTTTTTCAATAAATAAATAAATAAATAACAATGTATAATAAAGTTTTTATTAAACTTATTATACATTTTAGTTTTTATTATTTAATATAATTTCCTTTTTTTATTTTTTGTTTAATACTTTCACTCTTTTATTATATCCACCTTTTATTTTATTTTATTAATACTTTAAAATTTTATATTATATATATATTTAAAAAAAATAAAATATTCTTGAAATCTATAAAATATAAAAAGTATACAAAATAAATAAATAAATAAATAAAAAAAAACCTTTAAAAATTAAAAAGATTTAAAAATATGAAAAAATCCTTTAAATAACTTTTATAAAATCTTTAAATTAATTTATAAATATATATATATATATATATATAATATTCATATTCTTTAATTTTTAAGAATATTTTATTTTTAAAAATTAAATATTTAAATAAAAGTTGAATAAATCTATTGTTCTTAATGATAATTTCATGACTTCACATAAATTTATTTAATAATTGAATAAATCTAAATCTATATTTCTTAATGATAATTTCATGACTTAATCATAATTTAATTTTTCATACTTTTCAAATTAATTTTTTTTTATTTTTTTCGTTACTTCACATAATTTTATTTAATAATTTTATTTATTAATCAAATTAATTGAATAATATATTATATATGTATCTTTAAAAAAGCTAATTTTTTTTTTTTTACAGATATAGATAAATAATAAAAATAAAAAATAAAAAATTAATAAAATACGGTTTTAATTGATGACTTTCAATTAAATATATAATAATATATAGAAATAATAAATAATACAAAAAATTTTCCTTCTGAGATAGAAAAAAAAAATTTTTTTAATCAAATGGTCATTTTTATTTTTATTATTATTATTATTATTATTATTATTATTATTATTATTATTATTATTATTATTATTATTATTATTATTATTATTATTATTATTAGTTATAAAATAATTATTAATATTTTCATTTTTATTATATAATATTTTATTATTAGTATTATTAAAATGAATATATAGAATAATTATTTTATTATTTCATTATTAAAAAATTTGATAATTTCATTATCACTTTTTTATTATCTAAATAAATAAATTTTATTATTTATTAAAATTTATTATCAAAATATATTTTTTTAATTTAGTAATAAAATTATTTAATATTTCAATAATTATAATATTTAATTATATAAAAAGATACATTAAAATTTATGTTTATATAAACTAAAAAGTATATGATGATATTAACATTTATAGTATTAATATTAATTATTATTAATTTTAATATTATTGTTATTTATAATTTTAATAATAATAATAATATTATTATTATTATTATTATCATTATTATCATTATTTTCATTATAATTTTTAATTTTATTTTGAATTAATCATTAATAATAGTTTTCCAATCTAATCACTTGAACTTTGTGCAAAATTTTTATAAATTGCTTAATTTATAAAACAAACAAATAATTAATTTTATTTGTTTTTTGTTTGTTATAAAAATTTTCTTTTTCCATTCAATTAACATTATTATTAATCAAAAATAAAATTAATAATAAATAATGAAAATTGTAAAATAAAATAAATTAAATTAAAATTGTTTTATTTTTTTTTTAAAAAAAAAAGATAATATGACCATAAATTTTAATAAATTTACTTGGTCATTAGCCTTTATTATTTATTTTTTTAATTATTATTACTTTATTTTATTTTATTTTTATTATTAATTAATTAATTATTTATTTTATTATTTTAGTCTCCTAAAATTTAATGTACAAATAATACAGTTAATTTCAGTAAAGTTATATTAATATTTAATAAACCTAATATAAATATTTGTTCTATTAAAATTAAATCGTTGAAAAAAGTTATTATCTAATCGTTGAAAATAATATTAATCCATTTAATAAAAACTATATTAGATATATATCTATTTTTCATTTATATTGTTATTTAACAATAAATAAATATCAGAAATTAAAAAGTAATGGTTGGTTAAGAAACAATATAGATTAAAATGTAATTAAGAATTTGTTTTATCAAAAAAAAAAAATTAATAAATCAACTAAAAAAACGATTAAAATAAATAAATATGACGAAAAGAATAAAATTAAGTAAGATGATTTATTATTCATCTTTTGTTACAATGATTTCACCAATTTCTTAATTCAAATTTTTATTAATTTATAATTCCTTTTTTTTTTTTTTTTTTTATTAATTTCGTTTTAATTTATTTTTATAACACATTAATAAAATATTACCAAAAGTAATTACTAAAAATCAATGATTAATAACTCTAAATATGATATAATATTAGAAAAATCTTTAGATTATTATTATAACTTTTTTAAATTAAGATTTTATAATAATAATCTAAAGTAAATTTAAAAAGGTATAATAATAATCTAAAGTATTATTTAAAATATTATTTAAAAAAGCATAATAATAATCTAAAGTATTGTAACTTTTTAACTACAATAACTTTATTTATTTTGCATAACCATCCATTATGAGATGCTAATAAAATTAATAAAAATTATAATGGTAATAATAATAATTAATGTTTTTATTACCATTATTATTATTATTATTATTATTTTTATCATCATTATTAATAATCATCATCGTTAATAATTATTTTTATTATTATTAATATTATTATTATTATTTTTTATTATTATTATTAATTGAAAGACTTAATCTTCCAAATAAATAATAATTAGTTAAAGGAAAAATAATATATATTTAACAAAAAATTGGTTATTGTTTATAAATTTAATAAACAATTTATTATTAATTAATTATTTAGTGTATTTAATAAATATAATAATATATTATATATTTTAAATAATTAAATTGTAGTAATTATTAGTTAAACTTTAAATGCTCAAAAAAAAAAAAAATGAATGATACTATATTAAAACACTTTATTTAATATTATAATATATAACTGAAAATATATTAAAATATAATCAAATTAAATTAAAAAGAACTTTAAATATATTTTTGAACAAATAATATATTCGTTTATATTACACTATATTTTATTTTCCGTTAAATATATGAATATTTAATATTACTTATATATTTTCATAGAATAGAATAGAGAAACTTTAATATAATTTAAAATTTATGAATGAGTGGTAAAAATACAGTTTATAATATATTAAGTAATATATTATTTAATATTGATTGAATACTCTTTAAATTTGTAATATATGATAATTTTAAATTATATTAAAAATTTATATATCTAATATTATTAAAAGAAAAATAGTTTTAATAATTATTTTATATATGGAATAATTAAAAAAATATTAAATATTAAATATAATATAATAAATAGTATAATAAATATAAATTACAATTAGATATATAAATAAATAAAAAATATATAAATCTAATCTTTTACTGATATAATAAATATTATTTTAATATATCATAAATTATATTAAAATTTATATTACATTGTATTTTCTAATAGTCCTCAATATAAATATTTTATATAATAATAAATAAACTGTTTATTGTAATAAATTACAAAAAAAAAAAGTATATAAATATTAAAAATTGGTGTAAAAATATTAAAATAAAAAAAAAGAATTTTTAATTTTTTTTAATTTTAAATTGTTTTTAATATATATAAATAATATATTATTTATTATTTGTTTAATTAATATTTATCTATTGATATTATATAGGAAGTTTATATTGTAATATAAGTAATTAAAAAGTAAATATTTTAATATTATATTTCAACTTAAATAATATAGTACTATTTATTTTTTTAATTTTTTATTTTTTTTTTTTTTTAAAAACAAAAAAAAAAAAATAAAAGGAGGAATTAATAATAATAAAAAAAAAAAAAAGAAGTAAAATAATCAAACATTTAAAAGCAAAGAAAGATTGAAAAAAAAAATATTAAATTAAATTAACAGTCATTAAATAAAAAAAGAAAAATAAAATAAAAAAGATTGAAAAAGCAAAAACAATAAATAAAAAATGAAAAATTAATAATAATAATAAAAGAAAATATATATTAAATTAATATTCTATATATAATATATACATATTTTGTCGTTTAATAAATTAACATATAATAAATAATTAAATTTGTAATATTATATTAAGATTTACTAGAAAGTAAAAGAAAAAATATCAAATAAAAATTATAAATTAAAAATTAAAAATTAAAAAAAAATAAAATAAAATAAAATAAAATAATTTTTTGAAAAAGTAAGTGAAGTAAAAAGACTAATAAAAAAAAAAGTTCAATTTAAAGAACTAAAATAAATAAATATATATGAATTATTTCTTATAAAGTAGATTAAAATTAAAATTTAATAAATTTATATAAAAATTAATAATTATTTGAATATTTTATTAACCGTTATATATATATATATTTAATACTAATATTAATCAAAAATTATTAGAAAAAAAAAAAAATAACAAAAATAAAAAAAAAGTAAAAATATAAAACAAGGCAATTTTTGAATAAGTTTTTTTTTGTTCTTCTTTAAAATAAAATGAAATTTTTCACTATTTTAAATTTAACAAGTATTGTCTTACCAGTCTTTGGTATGGTAACTGGTCAATTAAATATTCAAGGAGAAGTTAAAGATGAAATTCTTTCTTATTCTTCAAAAAACGTAGCCCCACTTTATTCATCTATTGATGCTGAAGAAGTACCAGACAATTATATTGTTGTTTTTAAAGATAATGTCAATATAATGAATTCAAGTAAACACACTACATGGTTACTAAACCTTCTTCAAACTTCATCTTCAGAATCTGAGGAAAAAATTAATCATATCTTTGATATAAAATCACAATTCCGTGGATATTCTGGAAAGTTCACACAAGACACCATTGAAAAGATTAGAACTAGTGATGAAGTAAATAAAAGAATAAAATGATATTAAATATTTATTATTTAAAAATTATAATAAATATATAAATATTGAAGTCTAAATTTAAATAAAATGTATAAATTAATATATAAATATTGAAATCTAATTTTAAATAATATGAATATTTAAAAATAATCATAGGTTGCTTATGTTGAAAAGGATCAAATTGTTCATGCTTATGATATAGATACTAATGCCCCATGGGGTCTATCACGTATTGCTCATCGTGCTAAGCCAACTACAGAAGAGGAATACAAGAAGTATCCATATAATGAAGCTGCTGGTAGAAATGTTACTGTTTATATTATTGATACTGGTGTAAATGTAAATCATGTTGATTTTGAAGGCAGAGCTGTTTGGGTATGCTATAACTTTTATAGTTAAAAAAGAAATATATATAAGAAATATATATTAAATTATATTTAATAATTTATATTAAAAAAAAAAAAAAAAAAAAAAAGAAACTATAATAATAATTATTAATATAAAAAAATAATATATTTTTATAAATATTAAATAATAATAATAATAAAATAGGGTGCTACTATTCCAGAAGATGATGAAGATGTTGATGGAAATGGACATGGTACTCATGTTGCTGGTACTGTTGCTGGTAAGAAATATGGTGTTGCTAAGAAAGCTAATATTGTTGCCGTTAAGGTCTTACGTTCTAATGGTTCAGGTTCAATGAGTGATGTTATTAAAGGTATTGAATTTGCTGTACAACATCACAATGAACGTGTTGCTGAAGCTAAAAAGCATAATGATGAAGCTGGTGATGACGATGAAAAGATTATCGTGAAATCTGCTGCCAATATGAGTTTAGGTGGTGGACGTAGTCGTGCTTTAGATCGTGTTGTTGATGCTGCAGTTAAGGCTGGTATTCAATTTGCTGTTGCTGCCGGTAATGATGGTCTTGATGCCTGTAACTATTCTCCAGCTGCTTCTAAGAATGCTATTACTGTTGGTGCTACTACTATGGATGATCGTATGGCTTGGTTCTCAAACCATGGTACCTGTGTTGATGTATTCGCTCCAGGTCATTATATTACATCTGCTTGGATTGGTTCAAAGGTTGCTACCAACACTATTTCTGGTACTTCCATGGCTAGTCCACATGTTGCAGGTTTAATTGCTTTATTACTTAGTATGCCAGAACATGAAAATAAAACTCCAGAAGAAATTAAGCAAGTAATTATTGATATGAGTACTCCAAATGTTATTAAGGGATTACCATTCTGGACTGAATCTGCTAATCGTTTGATTTACTCCAATCCACCAAAGGAAGAATAAATTTATTTCAATAAATCAATTATAATATTTTAATAATATAAAGATAATTTATATATATATATATATATATTTTTTTTTTTTTTTTTTTTTTTTTTTTTTTTAAAAAAAAATACAAGTTAACTATTGAACCAAATGAAAAATTAAAAAAAAAAAAAAAAAAAAAAAAAATTATCATAAATTATCGTAAAAATATAACATTAATATAAATTAAAAACATTATCTGACAATTATATAGTTGAAAGTAAGCGTGAATTTTCAATTTTTAAATAATTAATCCATTGTTTTAAATTTTTTTTTTATTGTACATATCAACAATCATAAATGGTTTAATAATTTTAATAGTAGAACACCAATAAAATTATTAACATATATTAGCAATATCATAATTACTATTATACTTAAAATAAAAAATTTTATTTTTTTTTAAAGAAGAAAAAAAAAAAATAAATAAATAATAAAATAAAATTAAAAATCATAATACTACATAATAAATATAAATAATACATTAAAATAACAATAATAATATAAATTTTTAAAAGAATAATTTAAATTTGTGTATAGGGTGTTTTCAATTTTTATTATTTTAGCTTTTATTATTATTATTTATTTTTTATTTATGTATATATTTATTTATTTATTTATTTATTTTTTTAAATATTTATTAAATTATTTATATATATATATATTTTTTTATCTTTTCAATTCTTATTATTTTATCATTTATTATTACTAAGAATTTTTGATAATTTTTTTTTTTAAAATTATTTTTTATTTTATATATAATTTAATTTTTTTTGTTTTTTATTTTTATTTTAATTTTAATATTTTTTTGTTTTTTATTTTTATTTTTATTTTATTTAATTAATTATTTTTTCTTAATGAATTTGATGATAATGAAGAATTAAGTCCTAATGAAAATGGTGAGCATAATTATAGAAAGCTCTAATAAAGTTGGTGATAAAGTTCATGCAAGAGTTCCTTGTAATCTCAAAGGTTCAGCTTTCCACTGCCCTTATTATATCAAGAAACTTTCTCATGAAAAGCATATTGCATTTTACAAAATCAAAAAATTTTCTTTAGATCCTAATCTTGAAAATCTTGATAATTTTTTAAATTTGCTTCGTGAACATAAAAATATATGTGGTAAAGTCAGGTCAATTAAATTTTCTATTAAATCAAAACAATTTCATCAGTCGATAGAGTCTGTATGTAATGATTTTCGTAACAAAAATGCTAGGAGTGCTTGGTTAAAACCAAAGAAGCTATCTCACCCTATGTACTCTAATTCTACTTCGTCAAGCGTTTTAAGGGACAAACAGAGTAACTATTTATTTTCTCATTCGGATCAACTGAATCGATTTGCTAAACATTATAGTGAACTAGCTTCAGATGTTACTCAACATAGTCTGGATAATGAATACTGGGTTAATTTATTTGGAATTAATCCTAATAATAATCCTACTTGGGATATTAATGATCCTATCAATATGGAAGATATTCAAAGCACTGTGCTTGATATAAAAAATAATAAAGCTCCTGGCCCCGATGGTATTCCGATTGAATTTTTTAAAGCCTTCTTTAGTGAATCTGATTTATTCGATAATCAAGACGATTCTTCAGATGTTCACTACTCTAGTTGTGCTAAATGTTTACTTTCATTATTTAACAAAATCTGGGATGGTGATTTCCCTGAAGAGTGGAATTCGACTTCTATAATATCAATTCCAAAAAAAAAAAAAGGTGATTTTATTGGGAAAGAAGATGTCTTTAAACCCTCAAAAAGCTAAAAAAGAAATTATTTACAAGGAGAATGATTTTGGATTTATTTCAGAAATCAAAGACTTATCATTTCAATATCCTAAGTATCAATTAGGATTCTTTTAGGTTTCTAGAATTAGGTCTGGTTTTAAATTTGACATTAGTATTTCCATTAAAAGAAAAATTATTTCAGGAGATTGTCCTAAATGTTACCCATGTTGTGGTGTTAGTGTACCTTGCTTTTCTCACTGGATCTTTGCCTGTAAAGAATTGGAAAATTACAGAAATAAATCTTTACCTTTTCTTGATGATCTCTTTTTTTGAAGTTTGCAATGATAATTGAACAAAAATCCTTGGATGTTTCTTTAGATTCAGAAAAGGATTATGATAATAATATTTATTATTTTATATTGAGTGCTCTTCTTGGTGGGCGTTCAATATATGAAGAAATTAAAGTTAATGATGGGGAACAAAGACAATTAGTTGACAATATTTTTAAACAAAGTTCAACTTCGTCGACTGTTCCGTATTTTGTGGGGATTACGGAGTTTCTAACAAACGTAATACCATTAATTTGTTGATCTTTTAGATTGACGATGAAATGGTATTCCTGTTGAATTTATTGAATCTATCGTTGCTAAGATCATCGACGTCGAAATAATAAGGCATGGATTTTCACCTCCCAGTGAAATATCTGATACAGATTCGGTTGATGAAGCTAATACTGAAATTATTACTCGCAATAATGGACGTGGTGTTATCATCGATGAATGGGAAAAGTTAGAGGCCGTTACTAGTAGAGGGGAAAGAAATAATGAAATGCAATTTGGTATCAATAATTGTACCATTTTAGTAGTACATGGGGAAGTTTTAAGATTTCTTAATAATAGTAACCCTACCTTTTATCTTTCAAGTCAAGTATTACTTAAAACGAATTGCTATATTTATTTAGGTGTACCGTTTTCAAATGATTTAGAATTGAAACAAATCATATAGAGAATGAATAATAAAATTATATAACTCTTTATTCCAATAAAGGATTTATTACGAATGTGACGTTTTATTTAATAACCAGATCATTACTGATGATTATTCTAAAATACCATTCTTGGTGAGATCTGCGGCTCTCTTTACAGAAATTATGCCTAGGGCAAGTACTCGACAAGGTTTGCTATTTCGATGATGGTACAAGGGCAAACTAACCAGGAGGGTCAACGCTGAAAATGCAGTTAAGACAGACAGGCAGGACCCAATGCCTTTGAAAGAGAAGACCATAATTTCTTTCAGATAGTCAATTCAAATCCTAATCATATAAGTGAGGTTCGTTGTATTGGAACTTTTTTCTGAATTTATTTATATACTTTATTATTTAATACTATTTTAAATATTATTTCATTCTAATTGGACAAATAATATTTGTTTATTTTATCAATTCTGTTTTTTTTTTTTTTTTTTTTTTTTTTTTTTTTTAAAAAAAATATTCATGTAATAAATAAGTAAATAAATAAATAAAGTTAAAACCTCACAATAATTGCTACTGCAAACAGACAAACAAACAAACTAACAAACAAACAAACAAAACAAAACAAAAACAAAAACAAAAAAAAATACCAATAAATAAATAAGTAAAATTTTAAATTGCAAAAAAGAATATATAAAGATCCCAAATTGTTAAATTTACATGATTTGATTTAAAAATTTATAAACGAAGGCATTATCTTTCAACTCTAAGATATTTAAACTTTTATTTATTCAAAAAAAATATGAAATACAAATCTTCTATTTACATCTCAATAAATAAATAGTGGATTTACTCTACTCTAAATATTTATCTCCTACATACAAAAACAGCATATACACAAGTATTATCAAAGTTTACATTATAAATTTGTTATTTAAATTTTTTTTTCTGATATCCTTCTCCACCTAATAATTTCTCATTAATGAACTTAATTCAAATCTTTACTTGATCTTTTAATAATAATTGATAATGCCAAATTAAACAAAATTCCTCTCTAATATCAGATATTCATAGACTAAAGCTGTATACATTTGGTTTTTTTTTGACATTAACTCATTATAACTATTATAAAAATGTATTTATATATTTTAAGATTTTGAATATATAATTTCTAATATTGTTATATGTAACTCTTCTATTTTTATATTTTTAGTAGAAATATAATTTTTTTAATTTAATTATTAAAATATGTATATCTTTTTTTGTATATAATACAATATTATATTATTAGTATTAAATGAAAAAAAATGAGAACTATAATATTTTCAAAAGAATAACTTTAAATAATAATAATAGTAATTAACAATTAATAATAATTAATAATTAATAATTAGTAATAATAAACATTAAAGAAAAATGATGTTATTAAAAACCTTTAAATAATAATAAAAAAAAAATTTATAATAATAAATTTATAATACATAAAAAGTATTTATTTAATATAAACTAAATAATTAAAATTCAAGTAAGCACGGTAAATCAACGTTATTTTGAATTTTATTAATAAAACTAATAGGATTGTTTACAAAAAGTAATACACTTTAATGATTTATCTTATCATAATAAAAGTAATAGAATTGTCTATAAAAATAAGCGTAATTATGATTTATCTTAATAAAAATAATAGGTTTATAAAAAGAGAAAAAATGCTTAATTTAAATATTACATTTAATAAAAATAAGAAGGAAAAAGAACATCTTTTGGAATATATATATATATATTTGATATATATTGATATTATTAAAATGTAAAAATAATAATAAAATTCTGCTTCACAATTTAACTGTAAATAAAAAAAATAAAAATAAATTTGTGAAAATAGAGTATAATATGTATTTATATATATATGTTTTTTTATTTTTTAAAACTAAAAAATATTGTATAATATGCATATATGTATGTATGTTTTTTTTTTTTTTTTTTTTTTTTTTTATTTATTTTTTTTTTGTTGATATATACTTTAAATTTATATTTAATAATAGTTTACTAAAAGTTCAAATATTTGATAACAAGAATTACAAGAGTAATAAAGAATTAGAAAAATATCTTTGATGTTAAATTATATGTCTTATGTATTAAATAAAATTTCAAAAGTTATTATTGTTACTATTTTAAATATTATTCTTAATTTTATTATAATATTCATTAAATGATAATATACTTATTTTAATATATTTTTTTATTATAATTTTATATTATCCTTTTATAATATAATGAAATTTAAAAAAAAAAAAAAAAAATACAAAAAAGAGAATTTCAAATTTAAATTAAATATATTTTTTACGTTTTTATATAAAAATTTTCTTTATATTTTCTTTATATTTTATTTCTAATTTTTATTTCAATTTTATTTTTTATTATTATTTTATTTTTTTATTTTATATATTATTAAAATATTTATTATTTTTAAATATTTCTTTTTATTTTATTTAAATTTTTATTTTAATTTTTTATTTTATATTGTTAAAATTTTTATTATTTTTAATTATAACTAAAAAAGGAAAAATTAAAATTTTTATATTTCACTGTTTATTCTTTTGAAATAAAATAAAAAAAAATACTACTGAATCAAAAATCAAAATTAAAAAAATTAATTTGTATTAAAGTTTTTTTTATCTTCATTTTATAATTTATATACATACATTTTTTAATTTACATGACTTATTTAAATAAAAAAATAAAAAAATAAAATACATTAAAATAAAATAAAAAAAGACCAATTAATTGAGTAATATCTAAAGAAAAAAATATTAGATTTTGATTTTAAAGATTTATAAATATTGAATAATAATAATTAATTAGAGGGAAAATAATTTAATACTAAACATATTAAGAAATAAAACAATAAAAATTTTTTAATATTAACAAATTTTGAGGGAAATTATAATATAAATCTAATAGTATAACATTATTTAAAATATGTTAAATTTATAATAATAAAAGATAATGAATTAATACAATATTATATAAATCTAAAATATTATATTTAAACATTATTTATACAAAAAGACATAATAATATAATTATTTTTTTCATGAAGTGAAATTATAAAATATATAAAATAGTATATATATATAAACTTTAAAAAAAAAAAAAAAAAAAAATATGACATATATTTTAATTAAAAATTTAATTTATTTTTTAAAATACATTACATATGTTAAATTCTATATATATATAATTTATATATATGTATAATTAAATTTTAATTAAAAGTTTAAAATATTTAACATCCACACGTTTGACATTAAATTTTAAAGAAATTTATATTTTATAAAGTCTTAATTTTTTTTTTTTTTTATTATTATTAAAGCGAATAAATTAAAACAAGAAAGTATAATACAAGAATAATGAAAAAAATAATACTTTTTTTATTATTCAATTAAAGAAAATAAAAAATAGGAAAAATAAAATATTATATTTGAAAAAAAATATAGATAATTATTTTTAAATTATGAAATTATTGAAATAATTTTATATATATATAAAAAAAAAGGATATTATACTTTCTTTGTTTAAAAATAAATTGTGTAAAAAAAAAAACAAATTGAAGAAAAAAAAAAAGATATTTAAATAGCAATTCAATAATTCATTAAAAGAAAAAACGTATTATAATCCAAACATTATTATTAATAAATATTAAAAAATTAAAAAAATAAAACGTCATTATTTTTATAAATCTAATTTTTTAGTGATTAAATTTATTTACTTATTTTTATATTTATAACATTCTATATTCAATTTTTATTAATAATAATAAGGAAATAAATTATATATATATATATATATATTATTTTATAAAAAATTAAAGTACTATCTTTCTTTTTTATATATTATTATTAAAAATATTTTTAAAGTTTTTTTTTTTTTCCTTTTTTTTTTTTTTTTCTATTTCTTTTATCTTTTGTAATTTTGATTTAATTATAAAAAAATAAAAGTATTCAAAATAAAGAAGAAAAAAAAAATTTTTGGGACATCAGAAATAAATTAGTAATAAAGAGAAAAAATAAATAATTAAAGGAAAAAAAAAAAAGAATATTAAAGAATTTTAATATTTTTAGGTGATTATAATTTTGAAATTTAAAATTAATAGAAATATTATATTTAAATATTTTTATATATTATATATAATTTAATCCAATTTTAATATTAACATTATTATACTATTATTATTTTTTTTAAGAATGCTAATAAAAATTTTTTTTACTTTATATATTTATATATATACATATATATATACATTATATAACAGTATTGTTATTTTTATTATATAAATATTCAGTATTTTTATATAAATATATATATATTATACTTTTTTTTTTTAGACAAAATAGGAAAAGTTTAGTAAAGCGAAACTAAATATAATAAAGTAAAACAATAATAATAATAATTAAAAGAAACAAAAATAAGAAGTAAAAACAAACAGAAAATAAAATAAGAATAAAAATAAAATAATAATAATAATAATAATAATAATAATAATAAGAATACAAATATATAACAAGTACAAATACAAATAAAGATAAAATAAATAAAAAAAAAAAAAATACATGTTTTTATTATATCAAAATGTTATTTTTAATATAATAATATACAGTTAATTAAAAATTAATCAATTTTATTTATATAATAATAATAATAATAGTAGTAGTAGTAATAATAGTAGTGTAAAGAAAATAATAATAATAATATTAAAAAAAAAAAAAAAAAAAAAAAAGAATTGATAATATATATATATATATACATAAACATAAATATAAATATAAATAATGAATTTTAATACAATTAAAAAAAATAATAATAATAAAAAACAAAATAGTCAAATCTATATTCTGTCTGAAAATAATCCTCAGAAGAATTTAGTACAAAATCGTCAAAATAAATTATATCAAACTTCAAAGAATAACAATAAAAAAAATGGAAAAATTCCAATAAATAAACAGGATGAAGATAAGGAGAATTGTAATGACAATTCTCAAGAAAATATGGTAGAATTTATGAATCGTATGCAGAATCCAAAAAAAGGAGAAAAAATTTTTGGCTCTTATAAAAAAAGTAATTTTATTAATAATCAGTATTCCATAGAACGTTATTATAAGTATAATAAAATTGTTAATCGTATTAAGAAAGAGGATGAACAAATTAAAAAACGTAATCATAATTATTCATCTCCATTACAAAATTTAGATTCCAGTGAGACCGATTCTCAATTTAAAAAACAGGAACAAAAAATACATCATCCAAAGGAACGACCAGCCTCGCCAACTCGAAAGAAAAAAGAACGTAAACCACATGATGATTCCAAATCAAAAAATAAAAATAAAACAAATAAAATGGATAATAAAATGAATAATAAAATGGATAATAAGATGAATAAAAAAGTGGACAATAAAATGAATAAAAAAAAGGACAATAAAATAAATAATACGATAAATAACAAAATTGATAATAAAATTGATAATAAAATTGATAACAACAATAACATTAATAATAATAATAATAATGTTTTGCCAAATCCATTGAAACAAAATAATGATCATGGAAATAATATAGAGTATAATTACTTGTCACCGTTAAATATTCCTAATTATAATTATGATAATGGGTATAATGCTTATAATAATAATAATAATAATAATAATAATAATAATAATAATAATAATAATTTAAAAAATAATGGAAGAAATAATAATAATGATGATGAAATTGTCAATGAAGGATGGAGAAGGAAAAATTATGATTATTCATCTTCCCCTAAAAATAATTACAATGATTACTATAATAATTATAATAACAATTATAATAATAACAATATTACTAATATTGATAATAATAATTATAATAATAATTATGATGATTATAATGATTATAACTGTATAAACAATAATTATAATAATGATAATAACAATTTTAACAGTAAATATTGTACTTCTCCTATTTCTTATCCAAGTCCAAAAGAACAATATCAATTGAATAATGATAACAGAAATAAAAAAACTAATAGACCTTACTATAATGACTATGATAATAATAATGATTATAATAGAAAAGAACCACAACTGAAATCATATAGAATGCAAAATCTATCACCTCCAAAAGAATTAAATTTATTAAATAAAAATATTAAGGTAATTATAAATATTATATTATAAATTAATACTAAAAGAAATAATACTTAATAAATAATATTTTTTCTTTACTTTTTATCTTAAATAATTATTTAATCTATATATATTATAATTATTAATTACTCTTCCTTATAAAAATATAATATGATATATTATATATATATATATATGTTTTTTTTTTTTTTGAAAAATAATAATTGATAATATAATTTCATATTAATATTTATTTTTATATTTATTTTAAAAGAACAAAATTAAAAATAAAATATATTCCTCACCAAAAAAAGAAACATTTATTCCTATTAGTAACAATAGTAAAAGTAATCGTAAAAATAAAAGTAAAAAGAGAGTAAGCTATTCACCTATTGCTACCCCAATAATTTCATATAATAGTCATTCTTCAAGTGATCCAGGAAATTTTATCTCAAACACTAAAGCTAATAATATTTATAATAATAATTATAATGATAATAATTATGATAATTATAGCATTAATAATAATTATAAAAACAACAATAAAAACAATGACAACAAGAGTAATAATAATAAAGAAAACAAATATAATAATGATAATCAAAACATTAATGCCAATTATAATAATGATGATATTGCTAATAAAGCTGATATTAATAATATTAATAATAATAATGATCAAGGTAAAATGGTTAAAATTTATTTATATATATATATATATATAATAAAATATAAAATAATATTTTTAATAAAGCTATTATTATAATATAAATGCTAACTTATATAAAAATAATAACATTAATAAATATTAGGAAATTATCCTCTTGAAGGCAAATCTATTAATTGCATTACTTATGATATAAATGATTATAATAATATTAATGATAATAATAAAAACAATAAAAAAACTACAAAAAATACTAAAAAGGGTAAAAGGAGTAAAAGTAATATAAAGAGTAAATCTGATAAAAAAAGTAAAACAAATCAAAAGTATCAAAATCCAAATGAATCTTTGTCAAACATAAGTTTTTGTTCTTCTGTTTCTTCTTTAAATAGTTCTTACCTTTACCCAGTTAATCCAATATATCACTTACCAACGACATCAATAACCCCAGTAATTTCTTTCTCAGCAAATTGTAATATTAATCATGTTGAATTGGAAAATACAACTAAGGAAATTTTAAGAAAAGAGGAAATGAAAAGAAAAGCATATAAAAATTCAAGATCTAGTTATTTAATAGACCAACCAAATTCTTTAAGTAATAAGAATAAGTTAAATAGTATTGACTCGCATAATAAATCATTTAATGATTACCCTATTAATAACAAAAATAAGGATAAAGATAATAAGGATAATGGTAATAAAATAACGAAAAGTAAGAATAAAAATATTAATAAAAGAAAAAGCAATAACATTAGTTTTATGAGTGAATCTGAAAATGTTAATAATATGAAATTATCAAGTTCTCAAAGTAAAAGACGTGGGGTAATATTATATATATATATAAAAAAAAATTTTTTTTAATAGTTTTTTTTTTTTTTTTTTTTTTTTTATCATAGTATTAAAATAATAAATTTATATTAAAAAAATTTTTTTTATTTATAATATCATTATTTATTATTATTATTATTATTATTATTATTAAATATTAATGAATACTATTAATTATTAATTATTATTTTACTTTATTTATATTATTATTTATTATTTATTATTTATTATTTTTAATTTTATTTTTTAAAATATATATTTATTTAGAGTAAATCATTTATTGGTGCAATTTTTGATAAATTTATTTCAAAAAATGAAATTGATTTATCGGATTTAGAAAAAGGTTATTATTATATATTATATAAATATATATATTTTTTCTTTTTAAAAATTAAATATAATATAAAAGAATTTTTATTTTATATATATATATATTATTATTAAATTAATTATTTATATTAATAATATAAAGATTCCTTATATTGTAGTGATAGTGAAAATAATAGTAATAATCAAATAAGCCAGGAAAATAAGTATTCTATTAATTTAGTAAATGATAGTATAGATGAAGATAAAAAGAAAACAAATAACAACGAAATTATTCCAGAAGAATTTAAAGATGAATTTGATTATTCATTGTTAATGCAACCAACAGGTAAAATATATTATAGATCATAAAAACTATATAATAAATTATATTACATTTTTAATAATACATATTATTGTTCTAATATAAATATTTAAAGAAATAACGGATAATTCATCCACTGAGGATCTCATCAATAATGGTGAAGAAATTGTTGAAATAGGAAAAAATAATAAAATTAATTATTATCATAATAATAATAATAATAATAATAATAATAATAATAATAATTCAGTTTTAATTTATGATGGAAATGTTGATAGTGATAATAACAAAAATAATAAATATTATATTAATAGTTCTCCAAAATTAGATATAATTAATAATTATAACAACAACAATAACAATCACAATAATAATAATAATAATAATAATATCAATAATAATATCAATAATAAAAAGAGTAATAATATTCCTATAAATCCTAAAAGTCAAATGAATAATGGTGTGATAAAATCAAATGATTCAGTTAATGTTTTAGATCTTCCTTGTTGTAGTTCCAATAAAGCTTATCCAATATATACATATGAGGATGATTTTTTTCAAAATGGTACTTCTAAAAAGAAAAAAATTAAACCCGCAAGTCGTAAAGGAAAAGAACGTGCTGATGAATCAACCGATTTAGATATTCCAAATCCATATGAGTCGTGTAATGATTTGATTAAGCAAAAGAATTCATTTATAAAAGATGGCTATCCAATTAAAGATAAAAATTCAACTAACCTTAATTCTTTGGCACAGGAAAATTCAAATAATAATGATTCTCTTAAGAATAATGATCATATTTCGACTAAGAATAAAGATGACTTAATTAATAATAATAATAATAATATTTCAATTAAGAATAATAATATTTCAATTAATAATAATCATGATTCAATTAAGAATAACAACAATAACAATGATAACAATGATAAAAATAATAATAATAATATTAATAATAACAATGATAGCAATAGCAACAACAACAACAACAATAATAATAATAATAATAATAATAATAATAATAATAAATCTATAAAGCAAGATCCTAACATTAACTCAGAGTTTTTGGGTCACAAAGTTTATCAAGAATTTGGAGATGTTCCTAGTTATACCGAAAGTTTAAGTAAAATTTCTGTTGTTAACATCACCTCAAGTAATAATATTTATTCGGATCTCTCATTTAATTCAAATTATGTTATTTTAGATAGCTTTAGTGAAGAAATTATTAATGAAAAACAAAATGAAATGGAAGATGATAATAAATACAACAATAGGAACAAGAACAATAATAACAATATCATTAATAATAATAATATAAATATAAATAATAATATCAATTATAATAGTGTAGATATTAAAGGTAATAAAAATTAAATTTAATCAAAGATAAATATTTTTTTTTATAATATATATATATTTTCTAGAAAAATATTAATTTTTTTTTTAATATATATATATATATATATAATATTTATTCCTTTTTTTTTAAATTATTTTATTAATTAAAAATTACTTAATTATTACTATATTAATAATAATAATATAATGTTATATATATATTTTATTATTACTCTTAGATAATGACAATAATTCAATGAAAATAATTGATGAAGAAAATAATCTTAAAAATGATATTAATAACAATAATGATAATAGTAATTTAATAATTAAAAATGATCATTTAATATATCATCCAAAATTTGATGCCAATATTAATTGTCCAATCCCAATTGAAACAAAAAATAGTAAAAGAAGACATAAAAGAATTCAGAGTAGTTCTCCCTCCCACGTAATGGCATTTTCACCAGAAAAAATAGATTATCATCCTCATTCATTTGATATAATTACTTTTAAACAAGGTGATCCATTTGATATATTACCTTACGAAAATACTAATAAATACAATACTAATGATATAAATGGAAATACATTAAATTCAGAAATCAAGAAAAAGGGGAATTCGAATTTAAAAAATAATAAGGAAAATAATGAACCTATAAAAGAGCAACAAATTATGGAAAATTTAAATGATATTAATAATAATGTTAAAAAAATTCAAGTAAAAAAGAAAAAAAGTTTAAGTTATGATCCAAGTATTAATAATAATAATAATACTCAAGAAAACTTGAAGAGAAAAAGAGTAACGATTAATGAAATAAATACTACTTCTAATGTAATTAATGATAGTGATAATAGTAACAATAATAATGATAATGATAATAATTATAATAATGATAATAATAACAACAACAATAGCAATAATAATTATACATCATTATTAAATAAAAATATTGCAAGTATTCTTAAAGGTAGTGAAAGTATAAAGAAAGAATTTGTTAATTCTAATAAGAGAGTAACAATAAAAGAAGATCCAAAATTAATGAATACAACTAATCAAAATGAACAATCAATACGACCCTACAGCAGTTATTTAAGTTCATTTAGAAGTAGTGAAGAAACCGATGATGACGACTATTTAACATTTACAGCCAAAGAAAAAAGATTTACTAACAAACAACTGGATTCTGAAACATTAATAAATAATTATAAAGCAATTCCTCATGATTCTAATCGTAAAGTAAAATCTATGTTTGAAAATAATAATGAAAGAAAGGTAACTGATTATAATAAATCCTCTAAAAGTATCCATAGTCATAGTTATAATGATAGTATTACCATGACAAATGATGATGATATCAATATAATTGAGAGGTTTAGTTTTGATGATATTTTATTACCACCATCAAGAGTTAGTTCTATGAAGAAAACTTCAACTGCTGATAATACATTGATCACAGAAAAAACAGATTATATTAATGAAGATGATAGAAAAATACCTGAAATTATCATTGCGAATGAAAATAGTAATAAAAGTAAAAATAAAAATAAAAATAAAAACAATAAAGATAATGATAATGATAGTGATAATGATAATGGAAATAATAATAAAAATGAAATTGATTGTAAAAATATGTTATTAGAAAGGGGTGGAAAAGAAAAAAATAAAACTTTGAAAGTTAAATGGGATATTGATAGTGATAATATAGATGAAGGAAATGAAACAATATATAGAAATAAATCCAAACATTATTCTTTGAATTATAATAATCGAACTCAATCATTAAATCCTTCTCTTCTTTCCCAATTTATTTCATCAAGAATAAATACTAGTGATTCAGAAGATGATCCTTCTTCGATTAAACAAAAATCTCTAGATAATAAGAAACATTATAATAAAAATAATACTAAAAAAAATAATAGCAATAGCAATAGCAATAATAATAATAATAATAATACGAATAATAATAAAAATAAAAATAATAATAATAAAAATAATAATAATAATAATGATAATAAAAGGCGTCATGATTCTCATAGTATCTTCATTAGTAATAATGATAATGGTTTAAAAGAATCGGTCAATCCTTCCTCAAAAATTGAAGATCATTCTCCATTAAATCCTCCTTCTTATCTTGATATTGCAATGCCATCAAGAAATATATCCAAAAAGAAAAAATGTTCAACCGAAATAAAAAGTAGTTTAAGAGAAGATGTTATCAAAGAAATTATAAGTTCTGAAAAACGCTATGTTAATCAATTAAAGATCTTAGAAAACATCTATATTGATCCCATGTCTCGTCTGGGCTTATTAACAGCAGAAGAAAGTTCCATCGTATTTTCAAATGTAAAAGCCATTCTAATGTTTCATCGTGATCATTTATATCCAAGTATGTTGAAAACCTATGAAGAAGAAGAAAAAGAATTTGGAAAAATGATTCTATCGTATCTTTCCTTCTTCAAAATTTATTCGGAATACTATAATAATTTTGAAAAATCAATTAATTTTATTGAGAAATTAAGTGCTAACATTCATAATGTCATCCGTCGTAGAAGAATTAAATCTTATTTAAAAACGATTAAATCTCATCCAGATCATTCCCAAATTAGTTTACAAGGATTTTTAATTTTACCGGTACAACGTTTACCACGGTATCGTTTACTCTATCGAGAACTAATAAGGTATACTCCTTCTACGCATAAAGATTTTAAATGTTTAAAATCGGCACTTAATAAATTGGAAAAACTTGTTTCTGAATGTAATGAAAGGAAAAGAGAATGGGAAAGTACAGAACGTGGATTCCAATTATTAAGAAAAGCGGTTGATGATTTCGTAGGGTATGATGTTAATAGTCGTCATCTTATTAATGGCCGTTTCCTTAAGAGCGATATTCTCTATGTTCAAAAAATGTTTTACCGTTCTTCCTCCGCTTCTTCATCTAAATTAAATAACGGTAGTAATTTTACGCTTAAAAGTCTTGCTAAAAGTAATAGTAATCTTAAGAATTACCCAAGTGCTGATTTAGTCGACCAAGAATGGATTAATCAAATCAGTAATAAAAATGGTAACAATAATAATAATGTAGTTATTGTAGGAAGTAGTAAATGGAAACAATTAATGAAAGAAGTCACAATTAAACAAAACTATTTATTCTTTTTATTTGGGGATTGTCTTGTTCAATGTACAGTAAAGAGTGGACCATTAGCTGATAATTTGGTCACCTTTAAAGATGATGAAAATATTCGTATATTACGTGTCATAAAATTTGATCATAAAAAACAGAAGAGTCCACCAGCAAAACTTCTTTCATCAAATAATACGGATACGATAACCTCACAGGATGGATCATCACCTCTAAATACTCCTAGAGGTAGTCGTGTCATGATAGATAGTAATACAGCAATAAGTCGTTTGAAAAGTCCTGTAGCCTCCAATGAAGATTTAATTTCTGAAAATATATATATAAATAATATCTATAGTAATCATCATAATTTCAATAATAATACTAATTCCAATTCTAATAGTTGTAATAGTAATAGTAACAGTAACAGTAATAGTAATACAAATTCCAATAATAAAATGGAAATTAGTCCATTCTATCATAATAACAATTATAATATAAATATTGATGATATGGAAAAAGAAATAAATCTCTATACACTAAATTCAAATTATAATAGTGCTCACAGTAATAATACGAATACTAATACTAATACTAATACTAATAACAAATATCATAATAATAATTATAATAATAATTATAATAATAATTTTTATGATAATAATAATACAAATTCAACTCCAAGTTCAAGTTCAAATACTAATAACAATAATATAAAAAATACTATACCACTTTCAATGTTCCGTTCACTTTCAACACCATTTTTATCAAATCAACAACATCTTAATACTTATAATAATGATGATGAAGCCATTAGTTATAATGATATCAATTTAGTTGATAATAATACCAATACTAATACTAATATCAATACCAATACTAATACTAATACTAATACTAATATGAATATGAATATTCATACCAATACAAATATCAATGCAAATACCAATATCAATACCAATACAAATACCAATAATAATATCGATACAAATACCAATATTAATATGAATATGAATATGAATACAAATATTAATAATAATTCAAATACTCATAATAATTGTAATAGTAATAGTAATAGTAATGAAGAATTATCTTATGATGATGAAAAAGATGATAGTCATAATATAGTATTAAGAGTTACCAGTGATAATACAATATTATTTATTGCTGGATTAAGAAGTGAATTAAAAGAGTGGTGTAAATTAATAAATGAAGCTTGGTTATCAAATTAAAATTAACAAACAAACAACCAAGAAAATAAATTATAAAAAAAATTTTATCACTCTTAAATATGAAATAATTTTGAATATTAAACCTTAAGTAAATATTTAAATAAATAAATAATATTCAAAAAAAAAAAAAAAAAAAAAAAAAAAAGTAATACAAATAAAATAGAAATAATCATAAAAACAAACAAAAGTCAAAATAATATATATATATATAATAAATAAATAATATAAATAAGAATAAATTTATTATACCATAAAAAAAACGTAATATATATATATATATTAGCAATATTATTTAATCACTTTTTTTTTTTTTTTAATGTTAAAAAAAAAAAAAAAAAAATAAAAAAATTCCATAGTATTTTATTAAATTACTTTTCACTTTAATAATTTATATTATATAAAAATGCAAATAATTGTATTATAAGTAATATATAATAATTAAAAATTTCAAAATTATTATTTTGCTTTTATTTTTTTTTTTTTTTTTTTTTTTTTTTTTTTTTTTATTTTCCTATTTTTTTTTTTTTTTTATAATTATTTTTCCCATTTAAATATATATAAAAATTTTGATTTGAAAAATTAAAATTTCCCATATAATAAATAATATTTTTTTAAAAAAAAAAAAAAAGAAATTTTAAAATAATTTTTTTAAAAAAAAATAAGAAAGATTAAAAATAAAAATGAAAGAAAAGAAAGAATAATAATAATAATATTTTTACATTTTATAATAGTATAATAATAGTATAGTAATTAATATTTTTTTTTTATTATAAAAATTAATAAATAATATCCTATAAATCTATATATTAATTTTTAACGCAACTCTTAAAATACCAATCTTATATATAAGTAAAACAATTATATATATATTTAATATATATATATAATTATGAAATTATCATTCTAATTATAAATTATCTTTTATCTTTTATTTACATTTACCAACATTAATATTATAAGCAAAAAAAAAAAAAAAAAAAAAAAAAAAAAAAAAGTTGAAATAAAAGTATACATATGTAAATATCATCAATTTTGAAAAAAAAATATAATAATAATAATAATAATAATAATAAAATAAAAAAAAAATATATATATATATAATAATTATTTCACATTATGTATACATATATTATAATTATTTTATTTCATATAATTATTGTATTGCTAGTAACTCTTTATCATAAAATATATTAATAAAATTGATATAATTATAAACCTTATATTCCTGACTCTTAACAACTATTTATTATTTATTATTATTAATATTTTTAAGTTTTTTTTATTATGTACAAAACGTTTCCAAGAGGAAAAAAGAAAAAAGAAAAAAAAATTAAATTAATATTATATATATATATATATAATTAAAAAATATAAAAAAATATTTAATGGAAAAAAATTACTAATTATAATTTTATAATTCTAAAATTATTAAATTTTTAATGTTTTCTTATTTTTATATATATATATAATTTTTTTTTATAGCCGCAAATATTGTGAACTTTAATCTTCATTTATTTATTCAATTATTAATTACATGAAAATTTTTTATATTACAAAAAAAAAAAAAAAAAAAAAAAAAAAAAACACTAAATTAATAAAAAAATAAAATAAATAATATTTGTTCAATTAGAACATAATAATATTTAAAATAGTAACGTGAAATAAAAAAAAATAATATTCAAAATTAAAAATGTATAAATAAATTCAGAAAAAGTTCTTATGTAGAGAACCTCATTTCCTTATGGATTAGGATTTGAATTGACTATCTTAAATTTTCTTTAATAAATGAATAATTATCATATTAATATAATTATATTTTAAAAATTTTATATATATACCAATAAATCAATTAAAAAAAAAAAAAAGATATATAAATTAATAGGTATAAATAGAATACAAAAAAAAAAAAAAAAAAAAAAAAAAAAAAATTCTTTAACTATGGATTTTTTTTTTTTTTTGACTTTGAGAAAACTTTATTTAATTTATAATAATAATAAAATTTACATGATTTAAATGAAAAAGTAAAATACATGAAATTAAATATTATATATTATATAATTATAAAAGTGCGTTAGAAGCAATAGTTTCTAACTTTTCTCATTCATCGATGATAACACCACGTCCATTATTGCGAGTAATAATTTCAGTATTAGTGTTATCAATCGAATCTGTATCAGATCTTTCATAGGGAGGTGAAAATCCATGTTTTATCATTTCGACCTCGACGCTCTTGGCAACAGTAGATTCAATAGATTCAACGGGAATACCATTTCATCATCAATCTAAAAAGATCGACAAATTAATGGTATTACGTTTCTTAGAAACTCCATAATCCCCACAAAATACGGAACAGTCGACGAAGTTGAAACTTTGTTTTAAAAATATTGTCAACTAATTGTCTTTGTTCCCCATCATTAACTTTAATTTTTTCATATAATGAACGCCCGCCAAGAAGAGCACTCAATATAAAATAATAAATATTATTATCATAATCCTTTTCTGAATCTAAAGAAACATCCAAGGATTTTTGTTCAATTATCATTGCAAACTTCAAAAAAGAGATCATCTAGAAAAGGTAAAAGATTTATTTCTGTAATTTTCCAATTCCTTACAGGCAAAGATCCAGTGAGAAAAGCAAGGTGCACTAACACCACAACATGGGCAACAAATAGGGCAATCTCCTGAGACAATTTTTCTTTTAATGGAAATACTAATGTCAAATTTAAAACCAGACCTAATTCGAGAAACCTAAAAGAATCCTAATTGATACTTAGGATATTGAAATGATAAGTCTTTGATTTCTGAAATAAATCCAATATCATTCTCCTTGTTAATAATTGCTTTTTTTTTTTTTTTAGCTTTTGAGGGTTTGAAGACATTTTCTTTCCCAATAAAACTTTTTTATTTCACTTGTTTTTTTTTACCATTTAATTTCTTATCCAAAGTCCTTGATTCTTTAGTCTATGAGTAATGTGACATAGTAGGAATATTATTAGTGAGATGATTAATAATACATGATGAGTTTTTCCATTTTTTAAAGCAGCGTAATTGAGATATAGCACAGACAGCTGAAAGATGAGGTATTCTCAATTTACGAGTAATATCATAGAGACTAATATAAGAATTACGAGATTTAAATCCATAACTCCAATAAAGTCCTCTATTAATAATTTTTTTAACTATAGAGCATCTGCTCTTATTTGAACCAAATAGAGGAGCATAATATAAAAAAAAGACTATGAATAAACGAAATTAAAACATATTTCTTCAATGGGAGAGGAATAGATTTATTGATAAGAAATCGAAAGTACGAATTTAACTTGACATTTAAATTATTGTTTAATTTGGATTGTATAGGTTTCAATGATAAAGATTCATCAAAAGGAATACCAAGATAAGTATAGTTGTCAGTTTTAAGTAATTTGTTACTTCCAATAAAGAAAGATGGATCCGAATGAGAAAATAAATAGTTACCCTGCTTGTTCCACAAAATGCTTGACGAAGTAGAATTAGAGTACATAGGGTGAGACAGCTTCTTTAATTTTAACCATGCACACCTAGCATTTTTGTTACGAAAATATTACATACAGATTCTATCGACGATGAAATTGTTTTGATTTAATAGAAAATTTAATTGACCTGACTTTACCACATGTATTTTAATATTCACGAAAACAAATTTAAAAGGTTTTCAAGATTAGGACCTAAAGAAAATTTTTTTGATTTTTTAAGATGCAATATGCCTTTCATGAGAAAGTTTCTTGATATAATAAGGGCAGTGGAAAGCTGAGCCTTTAAGATCACAAGGAACTCTAGCACGAACTTTATCACCAATTTTATTAGTTGTTTCTATAAATTTATTGACCATTTCATTAGAACTTAATTCTTCATTATCATCAAATTCATTAAAGAATTGAGAAGTAGTTACTTGAGAATATTTCATTTTGCTTTTCATTACACATGATTTTGGACCATTTTAATCTTCTAGATAGAGTAGGAGCATGAAAACCTTCTGAGTCATCCTTCTTACAGGAAAAGATAAGAGAGAAGTGGTCAGAAATATCATTGAATGTACTATAAACAGATACCTTATTAATGTATTCCTTCATTTTACAATTAAATACAACATGATTAATACAAGACGATCTACCATCCCGAACCCATGTGAAATCAAGACCCGTTAAGTTTTTAGAGAACTGCTGATGAGATGATTTATTAAGTAAACTTTCTAATTGGGATTTAGCCATATTAAAGTCATCTACAAGAATAGACGGAGTATAAGTATGTCTCTTCATCTAATTAGTAATTTCTGAAAAGGCATTCATTCTTTCATCCTTATGAGTGATCGTAGGAACATAAATATTACCAATAGTGAATTTAATTCCCCAAAAAGAAGTATGGTTGACATAAATGATATATTCATACTCAAAGAGATCTGGAGAAAATGAACAAAAACGATGTACACTAAAACTAAGACCTCTCATATCAGGTATATTTGAATCAGCTTTTCGTAAAATTGTATTATAGTGACAAAGAAAAGGGTAATTATTTGAAAGTACATTAAAGTATAGGCTATTACCGACCTCTCTCTTCATACTGGAAACCACTTTAGAAAGGATAACCATTGATTATCATCAGAATCACAGAAAGCTGTAATTAGTACACCTGATATAGGTTATTCCTTTTCCATCAATCCTCCATGGACCTAGAAAAATAGTCCACATCATTGGGGTTGACTATGGATTAAATTTGAATTTATAATTAGAGTTTAGAATATGTGATATATAAGAGTCTTATGTAATAAAATATAATGTAGCATGAATAATGTATAACCAACAATCTATTGATATAAAATTATATATATATATATATATTATTTTTTTTTTTTTTTTTTTAGACAGGGAAGAGAATACACTTCCATAACTTTATTAATTTTATTATAAAAAAAATACATGTAGGTGAAAGGTACATTATAAATTAAAAATAAAAATAAAAGTTAAAAAATAAAAAATAAAAAAGCTCAAAAATACTATGTATTTCGGCAAGTTGTACTATGCAGGAATTTTTTTTCCCTTCCTAACAAATAAAAAAGAAATAAAACCTAAAAGTAACATCTTTAAAATAGATAGTGTGGTGTCCACTAAACTCTCCTCGGATTCATCATTTATTGAACTACTAGGTCGAGATTCATCATTCGTAGAAATAGATGATGGTCCTGTATTATCATTATGCCTTATCAGTACGACGTCGACGCTCTTGGTTAAGTTTGGTAATTTGGAATACCTATCAAATAATAGCTCAAACGAACTACTTTATGATAAGTATTGCCCTTGTTAAGAATTCCGCCAAGCCCACAATTTTTGAAACAGGTGACTCAGATGAACCTTTGAAAAGTAGTTCATTTAATTGTCTCTGTTCCCCACTATCGAAATGTAGCTCATTTAAAACTAAAGTCCCACCAAGAAGGAACAAATATATATAATGATTGATATAATCTTCAAAATTAGAAATAGAGTCATAGGAAGAAAGAGGATTAAACACTCTAATCTTCCTAAGGAATAAAACATAGAGATCATCGATGAAATTTAAAGAATTCCATCTAAAAGATGCAAGAGCATCGCATTTAAAAATTCAATGCTCAAAAGATTGTTTATCTTCGCCACAACAGGGGCATGTCTTGGGACAATCTTCTGAAACTCTACCCATTCTAATAGCAATAGTAGTATTGTATTTATAACCACAGCGTAAACGTATAATCCACGAAAACCCTAAGTTGAATTGGGGATATTTTAAGCTAAGCATAATTATAGCTTTATTGTTTGAGAACTTGTTAAACTTGTTACTATCGTAGTTTTGACCTTTAATACCTTGAAATTTGGAAACTGATTTCCATTAACGTTCTAAAATATAGTCATATTTTACACATTTATTGTTTTTTGATTTTTTTATACAATGTCCTAGATTCTTTAATATAGGAATAATAAGGCATTATGGGTATAGATTTAATAAGATCCTTTATAATACAGTTTGATTTACTCCATTTTGCGAATGATTTAATCTATAAGGCTGCGCGGATACCAACAATAGGAGGGATGCTTAGATCTCGAGATAAAGCATAAGTACTTATAGTAGAATTATGTCTAATATAGTCATTGTCTTCTGAACTTGTTTTACCATTTTTAGAGAAGGAGCCGATACACCAAAATAGACCAGTATTAATTAATGTTTGAATTCTGGCCGTTCTAGATTTGTTTGAACCAAGTAAAGGAGAATAATAAATTACTTTACTAATAACAAAGGATTGAAAAACTTTTTTCTTGTATGCAATAGGGATAAGTTCATTTGAGAAGAAATGTGTAAATGAAAGAAGGGATTTTCTAACTTTAAAATGCATGTGAGATATAATGTGTTCTAGTAAGAGATCATCAGAAAAAGGAATACCAAGATAAATATAACTAGAAACTTTAGGAATAGCATTCATTCCTAAATAGAAGGTTGGGTCACTATAGTTTGGAGGAGATTGGAAGTTCATTGGTTTTATAACCATAGTTGCACATTTTTCAATACCAAAAGTCATTTCATTTAAATTAGCCCATCTATGTACCTTTTTTAGTAATTTTTCTAAATTTTTTGCACTTAGAGCAATGAGAACAATATCATCAGCAAAGAGTCCACCACAACACTTTTTTCTTCCAATATTAACATCATACTTTTCACAGTCATTTAATATATCATTGATGAATAAATTGAATAAGATTGGAGATAATGGAAAACCTTTACGAACACCTCTTTTAAAAGGAAATTCATTTGATAACATTGAAGCAAATCGAGCACGAGCTTTAGATGAGGTATATAAATTACAAAGAAAATCAAAATATTTACCACGTACTCCATAATGATATAATTTAGAAAGAATGTTATAAATAGGAATTGAATCATAAGCTTTTTTAAGATCTAAAAAGGCTAAATATTTGAATTTTCCTTGAATTTTTCTTCTTTGTCAAATTTCTCTAACGGAAATGAATAAAACTAATGCATTCTTCACGGTTGCGAAAACCAAATTGTTCAGGTCTAATGAAATTGTGTGAGAGTGCGTAAGTAGATATTCTATCTGATATAATTTTTGAAATGATTTTCAGTCCAACATTAATGAGAGGAAATACCTCGATAATTACTACAATCTGATAGGTCACCTTTCTTAGGGTTAGATACAATAAAAGTTGAGTTCCATTTTTTAGGAAAAGACCCATTCCCTATTTTATTAAAAATCAATTTAAAACACTTTCCAGCAGCAGGATGTGTTTCTAGTAATTCTTCATTGCAAAAAAAGAGCTTTGTAGAATTCAATCGGGATACCATCGGGGCCGGGTGCTTTGTTGTTTTTCATTGATGAAATAGTTTTTTTAATATCTTCAAACGTAATTGGACAGCTGATATTCCAGGTAGAGGGTCTAAGACTAATATTCCTTAAAGCATGATTCCAGTAGTTACGATTAAGGCTGTGACCTGAGGGGTCAGAAGCTAGATCTTTATAATTTTCAGCCCATCTATCTAATTGCTTAGTAGGAGAGATAATATCTTGACCAAATTTAGATTTAATGCAAGTAAGTGAGGTAGATGAATAAGATGGCTTAGATATTTTTTTTAAACATCTTCAATCATTTTTGAAATCTTTATTAAAAAAATAATTACCGATTTTTACAATATAGCCATAAATCTAGCAGAACGAAATGCTCTTTGTTTACTTGATTAATTTGCAAAGTTTTTCATATTTATGTTAAATTGTTCAAGGTAATTATCAACATTTTCACAGTTAAAGTAAGGCTTAATATTTCGAAATGCAATATGTTTTTCAAGAGACAGTTTTTTAATGTAATAAGGGCAATGAAAAGCAGAGCCTTTTAAATTTGTTGAAATGAAAGCCTTAATATCTTTCCAGATATTATTTACTGTATTGATAAATTTTTCTACCATTTCATCAGATGTAAGCGAATTGTAATGAGAATCGAGGTCATTTGCTAGGATTAAATAAAAATTATGTAATAAAATAGCTGAATTTTTTGTTTTACAAATATGAGTAGACCATTTAGAGACTTTAACAGGACTTATAAAGCCATCGGAGAGAACTTTGTTGCAAGAAAGTAAAATAGGTTTATGATCAGAAATACAATAAAATGTAGTACTAACCGAGGTTTTATAAATAGGAGTTGCCAAAGCCTCATTTTAGATGACATGGAAATTTCATTGTAGTTAGGGATCTTACTAATAACTTGAGCCATTAGTTTGCTAGGGGACCAAGAATTAAGGTCATGGATAAAAATAAGGCTATAATTGTTCATATAATTACCGAAGCAGTAGAAACCACGATGGAAGGGATATAAAATAACATATATAACTATAGAAAAAAAAAAATATATATATATATATAGTATATAAGAGAGAAAAACAAAAACAATATTGTTAGTAGTATAGTGTAAAAAATTCTTTTGATTGAATAATTGATTTAAAAAACTATAGTTATGATTTATATAAAAGATTGAGTTTGCATATAAAATTGAAAAATAATTAAGATTTTATTATTATACTATTTGCTGATCCCCTCAGAAATCATACACTTTGGTTCCATCTTTGGGTAAGAGATCATCTGAAAAAGGAACACCAAGATAAATATAAATAGATATATTAAATTTGTTTCAATAAAGTTTCATTAAATATTTATTTATTATTAATTAAAGATTAAATTTAAATTTTATAAAAATAAAAAATATATATATATATAAACCTTTTTTTATTATTTATTAAAGTTTATTTTTAATAATTAATCAATATATAAAAATTTTTGTTACTAAAAATCAGATCTTCAATCATTTAATTTAATAAAATTTTTTATTAAACCTATTATATGTTAATTACATATTAAATGAAAAATACAAATAAATTATATCTGTATTTGTTAAGAAATTGTATAAAAAAATTGTATATTTAAAGATAAAAAAAAAATATATTGAAAAATGTATTAAAATAAAGTTTAATATAATGAAAATTTACACATACTATCATAACAATAAAGGAATACATAACGGCATATAATAAATAAATAAGAATATAATAAAAATTTAGATTATAAAAAAATAATAATTTATAAAATAATAATTTATAAAACAAAAAAGAAAGTCATTCCAATAAACATTTTATAATATTTTATTTTAATATTTTATTTTAAAAATTGTATTAATTTTATATTTTTTATTTTTATTTTTTTTTTAATTTCTTTTTTTTTTTTTTTTTTTTTTTTTTTTTTATAATAAATTATTTTTAAAGTTTTTTTTTTCTATATCTAAATTTATATTATATATATATATACTATTTTAATGCATATTATTATATACTAATAAGTTTATTTATTTTCTCTATTAAAATTATTTTTAAATTAGTGTTATCTCTATTACTCTATTTTTATAGTCCTTTCTTGAAAATTTATATATGTAATTTTTTTTTTTTTTTTTTTTTTGTATTTATTATTTTTAAATTCTTTATATCTATATATTTTATTATATTAAATTACATAAAGTGAATAATTTTTATAAGCAATAAATGAATCACCTTATTATTATTATTTTTTTTTTTGTATGTGTGCGAATTTTATTAATACAATAAACATATTTTTAAATTATTTATTCATATAACGTATTTAAGATCATAATGAATAAATAAATATAAATAATTAAATTTTATATTAAATCAACAATATTAATTATTTTTGTTTTATAAGCTTATTGGCATTTATCTTCAACAATACCACACCACTTTCCGTTTTCATAACCCCATTTTCCATTGTCATCAACTTCATAAGTATGACATCCTTCACAACATCCATAACCAAGCTTAGTGGACCAGCATTGATCTTGAGAGCAAGAAGCTGGAACACCACACCAATGATTGTCTTCGTAACCCCATTCACCATCTTCATCAGTTGAGTAAACATAACAGGTAGAAGTACAGCATGGGTAATCTAACTTTTCAGACCAGCAAGTTTCAGCTGATTCAGTTGTATTAGTGGTTTCAGCTGGTTCAGTTGGTTGTTCAGTGACAGTTTGTTCTTGTTCACTATTATTTTGTTCATGAATAGTTGGTAAGTAATGATATTCGGATGGTTCCTTATTCTTTTCAGCATTAGCATTGTATTCTTCTTGCATGTATTGTTCCTTTTCAAGTTCTGGGTATTCGAACTTAATTTGTGGAGCACCCCAACCAAGATGTTCACTACCATAGGTAGTAACTCTATTCTTTAACTTAATACCCCAGAAGGAAACAACTGGACGTGGTTCAATTAATTCAAGAGTTTTTGGATCAATAGCATAGGTATGGCAAATATATCTTAAACGTTCTTGAATGAAGAACTTTAAACCATAACTAATAGCACTACCTTGTGTAGAAATCCAATTAGTGAAATTAATAGTATCTTCAAATTGAGTAATGTTCCATCCTGGATCTTGACCAAGAATGTTGAAACAACCATGAGCCTTGCCAGTTTCTTCAACAATACCACGAGAAACAGCAATTTCATCATGAATTAAATCAGCAATTTCATCAATACGTGGATAAAGAACATCCGGGTTGAAAGCAGTCTTAACGACTTCACCAAGAATTTCACGCCAGCGAGTATCATCATCTAAGATAAGTAATTTAACAAGCTTATGACCAGTATCCATATCACGAACAGAGAGATTTGGTAAATTAATAGTTTCTATATCTGGAATGTAATTCTTTTCGACATATCTACTTTCATCCGTGTAGTAATTTGGATAAATATCTTGAGCAAAGGTTTCATCGAAATCATTAAGAATTATCATCCATTTACCATCTTCTGGTTTCTTATACCAGAAGAAATTGTGACCTTGAAGGAAGAAATGATCCCAAGAAATAGTAACGAATTCAAAAGCAAATGATCTTAAAACAGCATCAACATCGATAATATCTTTAATATCATCAATAGTTTTAGCATTATTGACAGCATCATTTAAGCTTTTAATTTCATCCTTATAATCAACAAGATCTTCATTTACATTAATACACTTTTCAGCAACAGTATTATCTTCAAATCTGATACGATCATCTTTACATTCATAAAGAGTAGTAAGTTCTTCATCATTGAAATATTTCTTCATAAAATCTTTCTTAACCTTATTAGTAAGAATATAGAGACCAAGGTATTCTCCATTAACTTCAACCTTAGCATAGTTTGTAGAAGTTGCCTTAATTCCCATCTTATAAAGTAAATCACTAGAAAGCTTTTCACGCATTAAAGTGGCATCACGAATATTAGAACGAAGACGAAGTAATTTTAAGTCAAATAACTTTCCTTTGGAAAGCTTAATATTGTAATTTGGCTTAACAAAGTTACGACTACCTTTACCAGCAAGATAAAACTTAAAATCACCTGGTTGTAAATCAACTCTATAATCAGTTCCTTCTACAGTAAATTCCATTGTAGCATTTTCAGTACCATACTTTTCACCATGCTTTCCAGCATCCCATGGTTCTAAGTGTGTTTTTTCCTTCATAGTTGCCCAAGTTTCATCATCAAAATTAATTTTAATAGAAGCAATATGATCATCCAAAATCTTAAATATTTCTGGACGATTATCATTTTCACCATAGAAGTCACCTCTTGAAGCATTAACTTTAACTAATGAGGCAGCTAATAAACCTAAAACAGAAAAAATTTTATTGTATCTCATTTTTATTTGTTTTTATTTTTTAATATTTTTATTTATTTTTATTTCTATTTAAATTTTATATCTATTCTAATTTTTATATTATTTTTTTTTTTTATTTTATTAAATAATGATTTATTGTCTTAATTTACTATTGTTATTTTTTTTTTATTAAATAAATTAATAGAAATTTTATTATTTTATATAAATATTTTAATATAAATAATTATATTATTTTACTTTTTTTATATTTATTGTTTTTTTTTTATTTGAATTCTTTCTTATTAAAGAACTTGAAGTAAAAAAAAAAAAAATTTTGAAGGAAATAATGTATAGTATTTATACTTTTTTTTTTTTTATTAATGCTCCCTCTAGACATACATAATCCATTCTATCTATTAAAATTATATTGAGAACATGAATTTAATATTTTTTCTTTATTAAGATGAAATAAATAAGAATTTCACTAGAAAGTAAAACAAATATAATTACAAATATATATATTTAATAATTCTATATTCCTTTATTAGGTAAGTAAAAAATTAAATTTTAAAGTACAAAAAATTAAAAAAAAAAAAAAAAAAAAAAAAGGTTATTTTATTAATTATATAATAATATATTAATATTACAACAGGATAAAAAAAAATTATTTAATAATATATTATGATAATAATATGACATAATTTCTATAAAAACAAAATTCATATAAAAATTCATAATATTTTTGTTACTATTTTTTTTTTTTTTTTAAAGTTTCGATGAGTTGCAAATTTTTTCAAAGTTAAAATTTTAAATTTATTTATTAAGATATAAAAAATTTATATTTGTTATTTTTTAAATTTATTGTAATACGTAATATATTAAATATTATAAATATAATTGATTCATTAAATAAAAAGTTTATTTTTTATTTTTTATTTTTTTGAAATAAGAAATTATTATAAAGATTATATTTCTTATTAATTATTAATTATTAATGCAAATAACTTTTTTTTTTTTTTTTTGAAAAATATATATATAAGGTTTTTATTTATATATATTAATATTTATAATCAATATATATAATTATAATCAACTTTTAGAAAGATACAAATTATAATTTATAATTAATATCATTTTAAGTTTATATTTAAAATTATTAATCAAATTAAATATATCAACCAAAGTTCACAAGAAATTTAAAAAAAAAAAAAAAATATATATATATATATATATATATTTAATAAAATTTCATATCCGTTAATATCAAAATATGAAAATTTAAATTTAATTTTTAAAAACACGTATAAAAAAAATAAAATAAAATTAAGCATAGAAGTATTACTTACATATAATTAATTAAATGTTACACCAAATTATTATATTGTTGTACAAATATTTTCTTAATAATTTAAATTGATTATTTATATTTTAATGATAAATATATTAATTATAGATTCATATGGAATTTGTTTTTTAAATAAATTGAAGTTGAATTAATATAGTAAAACTAATATAGAAAACTTTTTTTTAAACAAAATAATTAAACTAATTAAACAAATAAATTTACAACAATATATTTTTGATCTTTTTCTTTTTTTTTTTTTTTTTTTTTTAATTATTATGTCATTAAAATTTTATATAGTTAATCAGTTTAAAAAGTAATAAAAACTTTTTTTTTCTTATATATGTTTCCCTTTAATATAAAAAAGCAAGCAATTGTTTATATATAATTAGATAGTTAATAATATATATATGCTAAAATAAAAGTTTTAAATAATATATATTTTTTTTAATCCATTTTTTAAAACTTATTTACATATGTATTTATTTATTATTATTATTTCTATATATTTATTGATTATTATTACTATTCATCACTATATATTTATTTTTGACTATTATTACTATTCATCACTATATATTTATTTTTGATTATTATTACTATTCATTACTATATATTTATTTTTGATTATTATTACTATTCATTACTATATATTTATTTTTGATTATTTTTATTTATTATTTTTATTTAATAAGAATTAATAAGCATTAATATAAATATAATATATTTATATTTATATTTATAATATTATATATATAATTCGCAAAAAAAAAAATCTATCCATAATTTTTTATTTATATATTTAAAAATTTATATATATTAATTTTACCGTCCAATAATTTGAATAATACTTATTTATTATTTATTATTAATTTATTAATTATTATTTTTATTTATTATTATTATAATTATTATTTATTAATGTATCATTTATTAATGTATCATTTATTTATGTATGATTTATTTATTAATTATTATTACCATTCATTTCTTTATATTTATATATTATTTTTTATTTATTACTATCTATTAATTTTAGTAAAATATAAATTTCAAAAATTCTGTTATAAATATATTTTTAATTAATGAATAAATTAAAGAATTTATTTAAATAAAATAGAAAATATTTCTTAAATAAAGCAAAGCATTATTAAAAATTAATAAACATTATTATAAATATAATATATTTATATTTATATTTATAATATTATATATATAATTCGCAAAAAAAAAAAAATCATCCATAATTTTTTATTATTTAAAATTTTATATATATTAATTTTACCGTCCAATAATTTGAATAATACTTTAAAATATAAATTTAAGTTCTATCAATAATATTCCATCATATAAGTATTTAATATAAAATTATAATCAATAAGAAAAAATAATTATGTTACCATAAATAATTTGTCTCACTCCAAATTAATATTTAAATAAATTTTAATATATAATTATTAAATAATTTTCAGTATGGAAAAAAAAATTTATAAATTCAAATATTAAATGTTTCAATTCTGTATTTTATTATGATATTAATATTACTATATAAATATATTAATACAAATTATTTTATTAAAAAAAGCAATATAAAAATTCATTAAATTCATTAAATATATTTATGTTTATTATTACTTATTTATTATATTAATAATTATATAAATATTATTTTATATATATTTTTAATTTATTATAATTTAATTATTGAATAATATAATAATATAAATCTATCATTTATAATAAATATTTCATATATACTTTCAATAAATTACAATTTTTTTTTAAAAACTATTTTTTTTCTTCTTTTTTTTTTTTTTTAATATTCTTCTATGTAATAATTATTATAGAGAATAATTAAAAAATAATTTCATATAGATATTACTTAAGTTATGCATTCATTAAATATTATAATAGAAAATTATATTTAGATATTTATTTTTTTTTTATTTTCTGATAAATTAAACTTTTATTATGGAATACAAAAAAAGAAAAAAGAAAAAAAGAAAAAAGAATAGAAATTATAACAATAAAAAAAATAAAAAACAATAATAAAAAAAAATTTAAAAGGAAAAAAAAATTAAAAAAAAGAAAAAAGAAAAAAACTAAAAAGAAATAAAAATAAAATAAAATAAAATTATAACAAAAAAAATTAAAATAAAAAAAATAAATAAAAAATAAATAAAAAATTAAAGCAAACGAAAAAAAAGAAAAGAAAAGAAAAAAACACAAACTTCTTATGATAGAAAGTTACCATATAACCAAATTTTTTATTTGTTTAATTTTTTAATATTTTATATTTTCTAAAGTACTAAATATTGACGATCTTTATTATGTAATAAATATTTGTATACACAAATTTGTACGTAAATAAATTTATATGAATATCTATTTTACATTTATGCATATCATATGCCTTTTCGGTTAGTATTAATTAAATTTTTATATTTAATGTACATATAATATATATATTGTTTCATTTAGAATATTTATTTATTTATGAAAAAGTAAAAAGTCCATGAATTAAAATGAAAATATTATTAAAAATACTTTATTTATGCTTATTGTATATGATATTTAAAGCATTATAAAGTTTCAATATTATAGTAGGTTTAACACATGCATTATTAGGATAATTAACTTTTAAAATATTTTTAATATATCAATTTAATATTTAATTAATATAAAATAAACTTTATTAAATACTTAAGAAAAAAAAATTAATTTTTTTTTAATTTAAATTCATAAATTATCACCAAATATATTACATGAACCTTTTTTTTATATAACAAATATATTTTTATTTAAAAAAAAAAAAAATCATATATATATGATATATAATATTTCATTGAATTTGAAATATTGAATATTTTCTATTAATTTTTATCTAATAATTAAATATATATTGAAGGTAATTCAATGTGTGAACTCAATGACTAAGAAGTATTTAATAGTTGAATTCATGAATATCAATTTATATAGCATATGTAAAAGTAGTTTTTTTTTTTTTTTTTGATTTGAAATTTTTCCATTTTCAGATATTTCATGTCACATAATAACACGTGATTTTACACAAACACCAATTGGTACTATGTTTGTTACAACTTTAGTTACCACTATATTTTTTAAACTTTAAAATTACGTCATTTATATAAATACTATTTTGTCTAAAAAATAATATAAAACAGATAAAGGTGTGGATATGATTGATGTGCTTTTTTTTTTTATTTTGTTTTTCCCTGTCAAAAAAAAAAAAAAAAATTATTTTGTTTATTTTTATTTTTTATTTTTTTATTTATTTATTTATTTTTATTCATTTATTTTTTTACTTTTTTATTTATTTTTATTTTTATTTTTGTTTATTTTTATTTTTTTATTTATATCTATTTTTTATTTACTTTTTATTTCTTTATTTATTTTTTATTTTTTTATTCATTTATTTATTTTTATTCATTTATTTTTTTACTTTTTTATTTATTTTTATTTTTATTTTTTATTGTTTATTTTTATTTTTTTATTTATTTCTATTTCTTATTTACTTTTTATTTCTTTATTCATTTATTTATTTTTATTCTATTTTATTTTTTTTGTTAAAAATTGCTTTATATATAATATAGAATATAATGAATAAACTTATTATCTCTGTAATAATAAATAATTAATTTAACCAAATTGGCAATAGTTTTATTATATAGAACAAAAAATATCAAATACAAAAATAGGATAATTATTCTTTTAGTAAGAGAAGTACTTTAGAAAATCGATCAAAAAAGTAATGTTATCTTAATTGTAATAATTGAAGAAAAGAATAAAAATATATAAGTACAAAAATTAATATAAAAATGTATTTTTGGGAGAGTTGTATTTCCCCAAATTGCATTTTGCCAGGTTGCATTTCGCCAAGTGGCGTAGTATTAAAATGTTGCATTTCCCCAAGTTGCATTTCCCCAAGTTGCTTTTCGCCAGGTTGCATTTCGACAAGTAGAGTATTGATATAAATAAATGAATAAATAAATAAATATTAATTCAAAATATATTTTTTTTAAAATTGTTTTTATGGAATATTAATAATATTTAATTTTATTTATTGATTTATTTGTTTATTTAATAATTTTCAATTTGACGAAATGCAACTTGGCGAATTGCAATTTGGCGAAATGCCACATTTTTTTAATACGCCACATGCTTTCAAAAAAATTGGCGAAATGCAATCTGGCGAAATGCAATTTGGCGAAATGCCCCACACCCGTATTTATTCAATATTATGCTAATGAAATTTATAAACAATTATTGAAATTGTTTTTTTTTAAAAAAAAAAAAAAAATCATTAATATATGTAAATTTAGAATATTTATTTAAATAAAAATATGGGGAAATGCATAACCCATGAGAATTATATATATAAATAATTTCATGAAACTTTATTTAAATAATTATGATGTAATAACAACTAATATATTATAATAGAAATTATTTTTAAATATATAAAATGAATCCAAATTATAATTTTATAAATATAATAATAAGGATTTATTTATTATTATTACATATTTCCTTATTTAATATTTAGTAAATTTTTAAACCTAATGAATCATTAATCATACTATATTTTTAAATTATATTATTTTATTAATACTTTTTATTTAATTAATTATAAAGATTATTAAAAAAATTATAAATATATTATTGAAATTAATATATATAAAGATATAAATATATAAAAATTATCAATGATATATATAATTAAAATATATTATAACCCTAACCCTAAAAATTACAAAAATATAATCTAGAATTTTTATTATAATAGAAAAATTAAATTTAATAAACTAAAATTGAGTAAAAAAAAAATAAAGTCATTAATAAAAAAAATACATATATATAAAAATAAAATAAATAAAGTTATTAAAAAAGATTAGTAGTTTTAAATTAAAAAAAAAAAAAAAAAAAAATCCTATATATTATTTATTAAATTATTATTATTTTTTAACAAATAAAAATTAAACTTGAAAATGATAAAAATTAATAAAACTTTTCATTAAAACGATATATTAAAATAATATATTATTGTTACACTATTATATATTATAATATATAAAATAATTAATATAATTAATATAAAATTAATTTCTTATCTTTTTTGAAATTAAAATTATAAATTTTTGAAAAATAAAACAATTTTAATTAAATATTAATGAAGTATTAATTAAAAAATTAATTAATTTTTTTTTGGATAATAAAATGTTTAAATTTTAATGAAAAGATTACTTTTTTGGGAAAATTATAATCTATATTTTTTTTTATTCATTGAAAATAATTTTTTTTTTTGTTTAAAAAATTTTGCTAAATAGGAATAATTTTGTTTGAATTTAATAAAATATATGTTTTATTAAATGATAAAAAATATCCTCATTCTATATTTATTACTTTATATTTGTATTATTTAATTAAATTTACTTTTTTTTTTTTTCATTTAATAAATTTTGAAATTGTTAATATAGAGATAAATAATTATTTTTTATTAAATAAAAGAATTTTTTAAAAATTTTTTTTATTTATTAAAAAATTAATAATTCTAATTTCAAAAGGTAAAAAGAAGATATTATTAATAATTTTTTTGTGAGAATATAATATTAATTATTTTTTAATATTTTTTAATAAAACTACCAAAAAACTACTAAAAAAAAACTTTAATTAATATAAGAATTCATGTTTTTTTTATAATTATATAGATAGTTTGATCTATACATGGAATAATAAGAATAAAATAACAAAATATTAAAAATAAAATAAAATAAAATAAAATTGCTATAGTTTTAATTTTTAAATATAGATTGTATTTTTTGATATTATAGTTTAAATAGTATATATTTATGAAATAAACAGAACAAAATAATTTAAGTAATTTTTAACAAAAAGTAAAAAGTAAAATATGAAAAGATATAATGGGAAAAAGATTATAATATGGAAAGATATAATATAAAAAAAATAAATAAATTTTATTCATTAAAAAATTAGTATTTTAATAATAAAGATGCTGATTAAAGATAAACGAATTTTTTTGACATAAAAATTATTAATCTTATAAAGATAAAGACAAATAATAATAGTAATTTTAATTTATTAAAATAACTCATACTTTAGTATTGTTTAAATAATATATATATATATATATATATATATATATATAATAAATAGTAATTTTAACCAAAAAGTAAAAATTAAAATATGAAAAGATATAATGGGAAAATAAATTTTAATATGGAAAGATATAAAATATAAAAAATAAATTTATTTGTTAAAAAATAGATAAACTATTTGTTTTGACATAAAAATTATTAATCATATAAGATAAATAAATGAAATTTCAATTAATTATTCTTTTTTTTTTTTTTTTTTTTTTTTTTTTTTTTTTTTTTTTTTTTTTTTAGCTATTTCTTATGTTTCTATTCAAAGTTTTCTGTTCAAATACTAAACACTCTAACTTAAATATTAAAAAAACTTATAATAAAGTTTGTTTCTTTGGAAGAGTTAGATATGAGACTGGTAATGGTAATCATAATACTTTCTATTTTTTTTAAAAAAAGAAAAATCATTTCTTTTCATCTTATTAATTTCAAGGTTTCAAAAAAAATATATATTTTTTATAACCAAACTGCTCTTTTAATAATATTAAGAAAGAAAGAAAAAAAAAAAGTCATTCTCAAATTGATTAGGATCTATTGCCAATTTTAAAACTCATTAAACAATCAGAAAATAAAATTATTAATGTTGATATTAATTCCTATGCTGATAATTTATGGTTGAATATAGAAATATTTTTGTAAGGAATTTTTTTATTTTATTGATAATTCGTTTAGTCAATGTTATTTGGGAGATATCAGTATTCTTTGAAGAACCTTGGAGTTGTGATTCTTTTTTAATATTTCAGTTCATTTCTAATAATGGGAAAAACTAGAAATAATAATGGGTAATTTATATAAATATATCTACTAATATTATAGCTCATTTCCAAAATTTATATATATATATATATACGTTTTTTGTATTTGTTATAACTTAAATTTTAATATATATAAATTATTGCTCTATAATTTATTTTACCAAATTCATAAAAATATGTATTTTTATATAATATATTTTTATATTTTTGAACTTTAAAATTTATATTAACGAATAACTAAATCAATATATATATTATTATTATTATTATTATTACTACTACTACTACTATTATTATTATTATTATTATTATTATTATTATTATTATTATTATTATTATATTATTATATATTATTATAATTATTGTTGTTGTTGTTGTTAAATATAACACTTAAAATCAGAAATGATATTTATATTTTATTATGTGTTTATTTATTTATTTTATTGCTTTTACATTAAGAAAGACCTTCTTCATTTAAGAATATGTCATTACATGTTATTTATAATTATTTTCTGTAGTAGTCTAACATTATTGGTAACATTCGACGTTACACTACATTATATTATCGAATAAAAATATTTTACACTTTATAATGTAGTATTATGTACAATGATATTAAACATATAACTATGATATTTAACATTCTCCCTACATTGGCATTTTCTACATTTCCATGATGAAATTGGTAAAGTATTGAAGCTTGGGTTCAGAAATACTTTTAATTAATGGATCTGCAATCGTTGAATTAGAACCAGTGAGTGTTAAATTTAATTTCATTTTTCATAATTTCATCTTGAACATATATGTATTTTATGTCCATATATTTGCATTGTCCCTTTTGGTTTTCATTTTCAGCTATATCCTTACATGGTTTTATATCTATTCTAATATTAATTTTAATATTTTGGTTGAATATTTCATTTACTAATCTTCTTTTCCATATAGCTTATTTGGTACATTTTATCAAGTTTGAGTATTCGGCTTCTGTGGTTGATAAGACTATATTTTTCCAAGTAATTGATTTCAATGATATTGGATTATTTCCTAATATAAAAATATATCTTGAAGTGGATCTTCTTTTAATCTCATCACCAGTGAAATCTGCGTCACAATAAACTCTTAAAATTTTCTTTCCGTTATAATGAATTGAATAGTCCTTTGTACTTTTAAGTTTTTTTAATTATTTGAATACCTTCATTCAAATCAGCTTTTGTTGGATACTCAGAAAATCTTGCAGCTTGATTTATTGCAAATGCTAGATCTGGTCTTGTTTTTTGTTGATACATATAATAGAGATTCAATCAATCTTTTATAATCATTTTTTTTTTTTTTTTTTTTTTTTTTTAATTTTCTCAGAGTTTTCTCTATCTTCTAATTTTGCATTAATGCATGGTGTTCTAATTATTTTAGTATTGCTTATGTTATAGTTAGTTAGCTTTTTTTTTTTTCAATATAATCTTTTTGATTAATTTTGTAGCTTTTATTTATTTTAATTATATTAGATTTTGTATTTATGTTTTATCTTTGAAATAATTTTGGTATTTTCCTTTTTTCTTTCCTGCAATTAATATATCATCAACATAGAGTGTTAGTAATACGCATAATTTATTATTTTTATATTTACTAAATAATCAACGATCTGTATTAGAGAGCTTTTTCTAATAATCAAAATATTCCGCAATTGAAGTTTTTATCACCGATTGGAATTTGGACATAAATTTTTCTTATCTAGATTTGCATTCAAATATGCAGCTTTAATATTGATTTGTCTTAAATCCCATTTATATATTGATGTAATAGCAATTGTTAATCTAAAACTATCCATTTCTATTGTAGGAGAATAGGTGCATGTATAATCAATTCCTTTAATTTGTCGAAAACCTTTTATGACCAGTTTGCTTTATATATAACATTACCTTTAATAATAAAAATCCATTTAACATTAAATGGTTTAATGTCTTCTTGGATATTTTTTTTATGTTTTCCACAATTTTCATAACATTATTTCCATATAATTTTTGTAATTCTTGGTTTATTGCATTCTTTCCATTGATCTTCATTTTCTGAATTCATAGTTTCTTCATTATTCTTTGGAATTAATGTATTAATAATATTAACTCTATTTCTCTTGCGTCTTTCATTTTTCATCTGAATCTGTTTTCCTCTCAAAAAAAAAAAAAAAAAAAAAAAAAAAAAAAAAAAAAATTTATTTAATGTTAGTATTCTCTCCTTCATTTTTCTTTCTTCATTCGATTGATAATTTTTCCTTTTTTCTATTTTGCTTGTTTTTTGTTTTTTTGTTATTAATTTTATCATTTTTACTTACTTGCTTATAGAAAATTTTATTATTCTTTTCTATGATTTTCCTTAATTTTCTTTTATCTAAAGTTTCCAGATCAGTAAAAACCGTCATCCTATTCATTTTCTGAAATTATAGTCTTTAATTTTAATATTTTCATATATTTTACTATTTTCCAAATTTCATTCATCTTCATATTACTTTAAATGTTATTTTCAATATGTTTCTGGTTTACAATCTCATAATTATTAAGGTTTGATTCAGATAAAATTTTTATAATTATAAGGATTTGAAATTTTTAATTTATTCTTAAATTTGAAATTTTTAAAAAATTTTTTATTCAAATTTTTATGAATAAAACTTTTTTTCACATTTTTGTTCAAAAAATAATTTTTTTGTGATTTTTATACTCGTTATGGTAAATATCGAGTATTTCCTCTTGATTTTGAGCTAATTTTTGATTTTCATTAATATAATCTTCATTAATTCTATCTTAGTTAATTCTATCTTCTTTAATTCTATCTTAATTAATTCTATCTTAATTAATTCTATCTTCATTAATTCTACCTTCATTAATTCTACCTTCATTAATTCTATCTTCATTAATTCTACCTTCATTAATTCTACCTTCATTAATTCTACCTTCATTAATTCTATCTTTATTAATTCTACTTTCATTAATTCTATCTTTATTAATTCTATCTTTTTTAAGTTCTACCTTTTTAAGTTCTATCTTCATTAATTCTACCTTCATTAATTCTATCTTCATTAATTCTACCTTCATTAATTCTACCTTCATTAATTCTACCTTCATTAATTCTACCTTCATTAATTCTATCTTTATTAATTCTACTTTCATTAATTCTATCTTTATTAATTCTATATTTATTAATTCTATCTTTACTATCTTTATTAATTCTATCTTCATTAATACTATATTTATTAATTCCATCTTATCAATTCTATCTTCATCAATTCTCTCTGTTAGAAATAAAGTTTAATATTATTAAACAATAAAGTAAAAAAAAATAAATAATTTAAATATATTCAATATTAGTTTTATATATAATTAATATTAGTATATTAATAATAATGTAATAGTATATCATATAATGTGGAGTATAGCAATAAAAAAAATACGTTTATATAATGTAACACTATATTATATCTTGTATTAATACATGTATTTTAATTAATTAAAAAAAATTTATAATTGTTGTTAAATTAAATATAGAAATTTTTAAAGAATAAAAGAATAAAAATTGAAATTGATCAATTTAGTAATAAAATAAAACTCTCTTTATTAATTCTATCTTCTTTCATTCTACCTTCATTAATTCTACCTTCATTAATTCCATCTTTATTAATCCTATCTTCATTAATTCCATCTTTATTAATTCTATCTTCATTAATTCTATCTTTATTAATTCTATCTTCATTAATTCTATCTTCATTAATTCTATCTTCATTAATTCTATCTTTATTAATTCTATCTTCATTAATATTATCTTCATTAATTTTTTTTTGTTTTCTGAATTATTGTCTAACATGTTTTCATTATTGTATTCATCCATCAAATCTATATTATCTTCAAGATTATTTTTATTTTGTTTGTTTTCATTCATTTCAAATTCATTATGATAAATAGATTGACTAAATTGATGTTGTAAGTGCTGTTCCGCCTACCCCCCCCCCTCAATTTATTTATCTAAAGGATTTGAGGAATGAAAAAAAAAAAATAAAAAATAAAAAAAATAAAAAATAAAATAAAATAAAATAAAAAAAATAAAAATAAAATAAAATAAAATAAAAAAAAATAAAAAAAAAAAAAAAGATGTGCCAAGTGAGCCTAGTGTACTTTCATGGAAGTATGCATCATGAAACTATAATTATTGATTTTGAGGTAATGGCGAGGACACGATAACCAGAAGAATTTGATGAATATCCTAAGAAAATACCTGGTTTTGTATTATTATTAATAATTTTTTTTTTTTTTTAAAAAAAAAAAAAAAATATCAATTATTTATATAATAATTTAATGTTGTTGTTTTCTAAAAATTTTTTGAAGATTTTGATTGTAATATATGTAAATTATTAATAATTAATATATATATATATATATATATTTTTTTTTATTATTATTATTATTATATATTGTTAAAGTTCAACATAATATTTAAACTTTTGTATATTAAAGTATTATAAATATTTATAATATTTAATTAAGTAATAATTTGTATGTAAAATATAAAAAGAAAAATTTTTTTTATGAAATTAATATTTTGAGTCTTTTAAATACTTTATTAAATCATATTAATATATAAATAATAAATAAAATTTAATTGAATAATATGAATAGTAATACATTTTGTTGTGTACACATCATATATCTTATACTGACTCCTTAACAGATTATGAGTTTCATATATCAAGAGACCTATTATTAATTTTAATTTTTAAAACGTTTTAATGATTTTAATGACTTTTACAATATAATTAATTATTTTTTTATATTAATGTTTCAAAGAATGGCTAAAAGAAAGAATAACAATAATAATCATATTGAAGAGAGTTCGAGTTCATCGAATCCAACTGATAATAAGGACAATGAATCGATTTCCTCATATGAAGATTATGAATATAATGATAAAAGGATTATCATAAATAAATATTATGGAAATTTAAATAAATCTGTTTTTGAAATTAAAGATTTCATATTAAATAAAGAAAATTTCTTAGAGTGGTATGAGCCTTTAAAGAGATATCTCATTGTCAATGATTTTGATATTTATAATGAAAAAGAAATCCAATATTCATATATGAACAGAGGTCAAATAAAATTGGACAATGCTTTTCAATCTATCATAATAAATAGTTTAGAAAAATCATATCAAGAATATTTATGAGGATGTAAAACTGCTTATAGTATGATTGATAGATTAAAAAACCGTTTCTATCAATCTGGCCAAGCACTATTAAATATTCTTGAATATAAAATTATTAATCTTAAGTTAATAAACAATGACTATATTCAATATATTAATGAATTAAACAATCTTTTCGAAACAACTTAAATTTGAATTAAACTAAAAAGAATTCCTTTTGATGAGGAAACTAAACTTTTATTTGCAGTAAATGAATTAGATAGAATTGGTATAAATTCACCACCAATTTATAGTTATAAAACTTTCGATGATCTTATTAAAGAATTAAACAAAAGGCATAACTTTTTTGAAAAAGCCGAAATTTTAAGCTCAAAAACTACTGTTGTAAACGATTCAAATGTCAATAGTATAAATAGAAATAAACCAAATAATAATAAAAAAATTATAATAATTCTAATAAAATTCGTAACGAATATTATTGTCATATATGCAAAACTAAAAGGTCACTCTACTGATCATTGTAAATATAATCTTTTAATTAGAAAAAATAATCAATCAGATGATAATGATAAAAATTATAAAAAATAATAATAATAAAAATAAATTATTATTATAAAAGATATAATAGCAAAAAATAATTATCACTCTGGAAATATTATTAATAACAACAATGATAAATCTAATAATGATAACAATAATTTTTTTTTTGAAAATAATAATGAAAATGAAGATGAAGTATACATTGATTTTACAGGATATATTTCAGTAATTCAAAATTGTAATTATGCAACAATAAATAATAATAATAATTCCACACATTGGATTATTGATAGTGGTACTGGTATAAATTTAACTAATAACATTAATAATTTAAACAATTTAAATAAAGTAAATAATAAAAATATCATTTATCCAAATGGTGATTTAGACAAGGTCGAAAATGTAGGTTATTACAATGGTAAATTTAAAAATAAAGATTTTATATTTATCAAATGTTTTATTACGCTTCAAATATTCAAAACAATCTAATTTCCACTCATTCAATATTAAAAAATGGATGCACTATTATAATGAAACGCATAAATAACAAAGACCGTTTACAAATATACAAAAATAATAAGTGAATTGCAAATATTTTTGCGAATGATGAAAATTTATTCGTGTTTGATACAATACCTTCAAATAATACTATTTCTAAGAATTATGTTCTCAGCACTGATACTAACTTGTGGCATGCTCGTTTTGGGACACTTTTATAATAATGATATCAAAGATTTTGTCATTGAGCATACTAAACATCATAATGATAAAAATTGTCGCCAATACAAAATCACTAAATTAAAGAGAAAACCATTTTACTCTTCCCCTAATAATGCTTCAAAGCCTATGAAACTAGTTCATTTTGATGTAGTTGGAAAATTGGAAACATCATATAATGATTTCAATTATTATGTTACTTTTCTTGATGATTTCTCTAGAAAAATTTGGGTCTACCTTATCAAGAATAAATCTAATGTTCCTAACATATTTATTAAATTTCATAAGTTTATTTCCAATACTACTTCATATAAAATTATAAAAATTTCAAATCTGACAATGGTACTGAGTATATCAACAAAACTTTAACTACCTATTTAGAAAATTTTGGCATTAATAATAAAAATAATATTTTGATAGTAATTCCGAAGACCATGTTGTCAGATTATTTATTTTTTTTTTTTTTTAAATCAAGAGAAATATAATTATCCTAATCTAATACACTTAACTTAATTAGTTATAATGGTAAATTATACTTTAGTGGGAATGAATAATCTGTGTTACCTTGAACCAGAATAAATTTTTCCCTACTGGAGTGTTTAATTCATCATATAGAATAACTTCGCATGTATGATTCTTCTTTATCAACAGTCATCAATATATAACCCGTTACAACCATTATGACCTACAGGGAAAGGTAAATCTTTTGGTAAAGATTTCGGTACTACAATTTCTTGAGAAGTATCTACACGATACACTATCATTCATTTTCTCTATTATAATCCTCTTGAATATTTTTGATCATTTAATAATTAAATGACCGTTTGACCATTCTCAGCAATTTTAAATTTTAAATCAACTGTTCTACCATTAATATCTCAAGAAAAAAAAATATGTCAGTAAAGACAATAAATTTAAAAATATTTGATTTATTGTCTTTACTGACATTTTTTTTTTCTTAACTTCTTCTTCATATTTATTATTGTTTATAATTATAATCATCTTAACCTAAAATGTGAATATTCTTTCATATCTGAATATTCTTTATATGCAAAATGATCAACATGCATATGAACCATTAGCCTTCATCACTGTTAGACTAAGATTCTATACATAGTTACTGCTATTTCCAATGATTATACTCCTGAATCTACATGACTTGAAAACTTTCACTATCACTATATTGTTAACGAAATTGGCTACTTCAATAGTGTCAGAAATTTTTCCTTTGTGTAAGTATTTTAAATAGTAAATAGTAAATACTTCATTATCAGAACTAGTAAGAGAACTGTCATCCATCTGAATTGATTAAAAAATTCAGATTTTCTTCTGAAGTTGACATCAAAACATCACATATAACTGTACAACCCTTAACAATGATTAACTACACCGTAATAGTTGAAACCTTCAGGAAACATTTTTAATATTTGAATCACTGGCATTACTAATTCCTCTTGTAGCGTTTCTAATATTAGCTTAACCTTCAACTTCAATAGTTAATAACTTATGATATAGAATTAAAAGCTGGATTAGCACTTGTTAATGGAATACATTGTTCTTTGATTTTTTTTTTTTTTTTTCAATTTATAATAAAAAAAATTTTATCAATATATTGACTTTGTTCTTTTTTTTTTTTTTATTTTTCTAAGGAATTTGTCCCTTGACTAAGATAATCTTTTATTTTTTTTTATTACTACTATCAACACTATTATTTCTTATATTCACTTTAATCATTTTGAATTGTTTAAAATAATTAAAATATAAGCCTATAATATTAACTATAGTACTATTATCACACTATGATACACCATAATAAGTTGATCCTAAAATATTGACTCATGTTTCAATTGTTGTTTCAACGTAAACAACAAAAACAAAAAAAAAAAAAAAAAAAAAAAAAAAAAAAAAAAAAAAAAACATTTTAAAAAATACATGTAAAAAATAAGTATATAAATGTGAATGAATGAATGAATGAATAAATAAATTTTTCAAATCGAACTAATATATATATTATTTTTTTAAAAAATAAAATAAAATAAAAATAAGTTTATATATTTGAATAATTATCATATCAGTTTAATTTTTTTTTTATTCTAAAATAATCTTTTTTTATAAATTTTGTATATTAATAAATTAAAAAAACTCATTAGTAAAAACCTGTTAATATTGCACATCTTAAAATTTTTGGTTGTAAAAGCCTTCTTTTATAATAATCATAAATCCAACAAATTTGAAAATAATTCCAAACCTGGTATTTTCCTTGGTTATACAGGTGATTCTCTTGGTTATAAAATTTTAGTGGTTTCTACTAATTCTATTATTACTGCCAGAGACGTATATTTCTTTGGATGACATGCCTGGTACTATTAATACTACTTTCTTTTGCAATAAATATATATTGACTCTATTATAGATTTCAAGGATTTATTAATTGAAAGGGAAAGTAATAATTCCAGTGATATTATGAATGATTTACAATTAAAAAATCCTTTAAATACTAATAATGATATGAATAATAGTAATTATAGCGATATAAATAATAATAATAATAATAATAATAATAATAATAATAATAATAATAATAATAATAATAATAATAATAATAATAATAATAATAATAATAATAATAATAATAATAATAATAATAATAATAATAATAATAATAATAATAATAATAATAATAATAATAATAATAATAATAATAATAATAATAATAATAATAATAATAATAATAATAATAATAATAATAATAATAATAATAATAATAATAATAATAATAATAATAATAATAATAATAATAATAATAATAATAATAATAATAATAATAATAATAATAATAATTTGAATACTAATAATTTATTTAATAATAACAGTTTATTTAATAACAATAATTAATTTAAATAATAATAATAATTTAAATAATAATAATAATAATTCAAACAATATTAGCGATATAAATAATAATTCTTTTTAATAATAATCAACACATAAATACTAACTTAAATAAAAATAGTTTAATTGACAATAATAACCTAAATAATAATAATTTAAACAATAAAGATAACAATAAAAATAATTTAAATAATAAAAGATCTCTCGAAGAAGAAAGTGAATATAATAATGATTCAGATAACGAACCATTAAATTTAAGAAAAGAAAAATTTAAAAATAAATATAACAAACGATACAAAGTTATGAACATTATTACAAACGTTCCAAATACATACGAACAAGCGAACAAGCCATCAAATCAGAAGACAGCAATGAATGGAAATTAGCCATCAAAGAAGAACTTTCAAACATGTATAACAACAATGTAATGGAAATAGTTAATAAAATTCCAAAAAAATGTACACATAATAGTTACTAAATGTGTATTCACTGAATAGGATAATAACAAAAAAAAGGCAATGCTCGTCACTCGTGGTTTCCAACAAATACCTAGGCAAGATTTTATTGAAACATATTCACCAACAATATAAGCCGGCAGTCTCAGATTAACAGTCGCTATAACCTCTCTAAATGAATGGAACCTTAAACAATTAGATATAAAAGCTTCATACTTAAATGCAGATTAAAAAGAAAAAATATATCTGAAAATACCTATAGACCTTTAGATGATAAAAACTATAATAAAAATAAATATTGGCTATTACAGAAGGCACTATATGGTTTAAAACAAACTAGTAGAATGTGATATAAAGAAATATCACATTTTCTCATTAGTATTGGTTTTAAAATATACAATACAGATAAATATCTTTTTGATAAACATGATAAAAATAATAAATTAATTTGTTTATTAACATTATATGTTGATGACATTTTAATAACGGGAAAGGACAATGAAATAAATTATGTTATTAATAAATTAAAAGGTAAATATAAGATTTCAAAAGAATCAAATACAAATAAAATAATCGGTATCAATTTTTATAAAACTAAAGATGGATACAAAATAAATCAAATAGATTACATCAACAAGATCATCAAAAAAAAAGATAAATAAAACAAAGATGCTTAATTATATTATTATTATTATTATTATTATTATTATTATTATTATTATTATTATTATTATTGTTCTATTTACCATAAAATAAATCAAACCTACGTTAACTACACATTATTCTATAATCTAAGTAGAAACTATTTCTTGCAATTAAATCTTTTTCCAACAGTGTCCATATTAAAATTTTTATATGACTATCTAAATTTTTAAATTTTCAATTTAAATTTTTTTTTTTTATAGTTATTATTAAAATTAATTTGAGCATCATTTTTACTGCATCGAATACTATAATTAACAGACTCGACTGAAATTCCATTCATTTTCTAATGATAATTTCATTTCCGCTGTTAATCTCATTTTCTGCACTATATATTATAAAGATATATTTATCATCAATAAAAAAAAAAAAAAAAAAATCTATAAAAAATTAGTGGCATCAATTTTAACTTTTCCTATGGTTTACAATTTATAAATTATTATTACAATCTACATTATTTCTTTTTGAAACTAACCCATTTTGGTCATCGACTTTCTACATATCGTCTATATTTCCAGATTACATTATCAATATTATCATCATCTATTTTTTTAAATAAAATTTTTGTCGTTAGAGTTACATATCAGAGAGACATTTCTATTTTTGTATAGATATTAATGCTTTTTTTTTTTTTTTTTTATATAGTGTGGCGATTGGAGACCATAAAGATACCTGTAAAAATATCTAAATAAATCTTATCTCATCGCCCATCATAACTATTTAAAGGATGATTATTATGATCTATGAGTTGAGTTGATATGTTTCTTCATCATTTATAAAATTTTTTTTTTCAATACCTCTTTTTTGGTTTTTTTTTTTTTTTTTTTTTTTTTTTTTTTTAATATAAAATAAGCATTTAAAATTTTCTTCCCTAAATAAAATTCATAATTATATTTTTTATAAAGTAGGCAATTTTTGTGTTCTCTACATTTATTCATAACTTTATTGACAATTTTGTTATTGTCATCATCATATAAAACTAAAAAAAAAAAAAATGGTGTTTGCTTCTACCTGGTTGGTCACACCTCGGAGGTATGATTTTTTAGAAGGTTATTTTATATATTTTACTGGATATCCTGAAATACCAGATTTCTATTATTAATTTTTAATATTTAATAAGTAATTTTTTAATTTTATTCATTAAATTCAATGAATAAAACCATAAATATATTAAAAATATTATAAGATGTTCAGTTATATTTATATAAATACAATGACAGTTTGTTTTCAACAGTATTTCGAATTTTTATTGTCAAACGATTAATATTTTTTCTTCAATATTTTTTATTTATTTATTTATTTATTTATTTATTTATTTATTTATTTTAATTTATTTATGTAAATTAGTTAATACATTTTTTTTTATTTGTATAAATTTAATCATAATACTAAACGTTTTAAGAACATATATCAAAAATATTATAAATAACAATAATAATAATTTTATTCAAAAAAAAAAAAAAAAAAAAAAAAAAAAATTAAAATCTAAAAAATTATATAATTATTTTAAACTGATATGTTGCCTTTTTCCCCAACGAGACTTTAATGAATAGAGGCATATAATCTTATATATAAATACATTATTGAAAATGTAAAACAAATAAACATGTTAAAAAAAAAATATATATTCTTTGTATTAATATTAAAAATTTTTTAACCAATATTTTAAAGAATATTTTGTTATTATTTTATACATTTTTAAAAAAAATTTAGATAATATTTTTTTTTTATATATATATTTTAAAGTTATATAAATCTTTTTAATCTTTAAACATTTTATATAAATCTATACTTTTTATTGATTTCAAGAATATTTTATTTTATTATTTTATATATATATATATATATATTTTTTAAAGATATATAAACCTTTTTAATTTTTAAATCTTTTAATATGTATAGATATGCATATACTTTTTATTAGATTTCAAGAATATTTTATTATTATTATTAATAATATATATTTAATGTATAAAAAAAAAAATTATATACATATATATATATATATTTTTTTTTTTTTTTAATATAATTTTAATCTATAAAAAAAAGTTTCAATTCTCTCTCTTTTTTTAAAAACAACTTTATTATATATATAGAAATATATATAATTATTTTTTTTAAAAAAAAAGTCTTTATTCTATTAATTGAATATACATATATATAGATATAGATATATATAAATTAAAATAATTAACTGTTAAAAATATTTATATAAAGTGAATATGTTAATATAGATTTCAATAATGTTTTTTTAATAAATAAAATAATAATAATATATAAAAAAATAAAAAATAAAAGGATTAAAGAATCAATTCAAAATAATGTTTTAAATTTCATTATTATTTTATAGATTTTCCTCCTTTATTCTTTACTTTTTTTTTTTTTTTTTTTTTTAAATATTTAACTCATTCGATTATTTTTATTCATATTTTAAAATATATGAATTTTTTTCTTTTTCTTTCTTTTTTTTTTTTTTTTTTTTTTTTAATTTATTTTATTAAATATAATTATTGCATAATAATAATAATATTATTATTATTGATTTATATATAATATATGATTTTATATTTTGTATTTTTTATTTATTATTTTTATTTTTTATTATTTATTATAATGAAATTGTGATAAATTTCATTATAATAAATTTTAATTTAAATTAATAACAATAAATTTAACTATATGATAAGTATAATACTATAAATTATATACTTTACATATATTACTAAATTTTTTTTTTTTTTATTTATTTTATTTTTTATTTTTTAATATTATTTTTTATTTTTAAATAAGAAAAATAAATTAATGACTATAAAATAATTTTTTATTGCTGTTTTTTTTTTTTAAAACTTTTTAGTTTTTTCTTTTTTTTTCTTTTTTTTTTGTTGTTGTTATAAATTTTCTTTATTTTTTTTGATAATTTATTATATTTATTATTTATTTCATAAATATTTATTTTTAATTAATTTAATAATATTCTTTAACATTAACATTAGTGTTAATACTAATAATAATATTAATAATATTAATATTTGCTTATTTATTTATTATTACTATTATGTTTTTTTTTTTTAAAAAAAAAAAAAATTATTATTATTATTATTATTTATTTATTTATATTATTTTTATTCATTTTTATTATTATTATTTTATTATTCTTTTTTTTTTTTTTTTTTTTTTTTTTTTTTTTTTTAGTATTATAATTTATTTTACTTGAATAATTTATTGATAATACTTATTTAAATCTACTTTGAAATTGTTTTCTTTGTTGGTCTCGTTGGTGGAGTACCTTGGAATACCTTTCTATAACTTACTACAATACATCCAATAAATATACAAAGCATAGCAAACCAAAATTGTATAAATTTCCATGCAGATTGAGATTTTGTTAATTCAGATTTTGAATAATCTAATTTTTCTATGGCTTGTTTACATGTATTATATATTCCCATGAAACCAGAGTTATCATTGATTCTAATTAAAGAATTTGTTGTTTCTTCATCTTCTTCTCCTGTACTTTTTAATGGAATAAGTGCGGAATATCTCTTCTTTTTAATATCAGTTCTTTTTGCTCTGGCTCTCATTACTCTTGAACGTGAACGACGGGAATTCTTTGGATGATTAAAACGATTAAGCCTTATCTTACCACATTTATGACATGGTTTATCTCTTAAAACCAATTCTTTAGAAGCAGCTTCATTCATAGCATCCTCTTCATCTTCTTCATCTATACTATTTATTCTTCCATGTAAAACAACTACATTACTATCTTCATTAGGCGGTGTGACATAGCATACTTCATTTTCATTATCATATGTTAATGGTTGAATATGACGTAAATGAGAATGACGATGATGATGACGATGATGACCATTGCCTTTACTATGATGAGCTGTTGTTTCACTTTCTTCTATTTCTTCTTCTTCTTCAATATCAGCTTCTTCCCCTAGAGAGGAATGATGAATAACACGACGACGACGAATTTTTCGACTACGACTACTTTCACTTTGACTTTCATCTAATTCTTCACTAAGTTTAGCCTTATTATTATTTAATTGTTCTTGGCTTTGACCTAAACCAAAATCGAGATCATCAATATCCAAATTTGCAGCAGAACGACGTTTTAAATTCATTTGAGCAGCTTTAATTGATTTAATATCATCTCGATATGAATTAAGAGAATTTTCTAATACAGAGACTCTTTGAAGTTCCTGTTCATATAATTCTTTATATTTATTGCAATCTTCTGCTTCATGCTTCCATTTTTTAATTTCATTCTGAAGTAAAGAACCACCATTCATTGCATCTAATAATTCATTTTCTAATACTTTCTTTTTAATTTCTAATTTATTTACAGTATCAATTAATTTATTTTTATTTTCGAAAAGTTGAGAAATCATTTTTTCAGTATCCTTTTCACTCATTTCATTAATTTTTTTTGAAGATTCTTTTTCTTCTATTAATAAACGCTTTTCATTTTCAAGATCACGATTCATGATTTGTAATTCCGAAAGTTCACCTTGCAATTGTTCTAATAAATTTTCAAGAAGAACAATTCTTTTAGAATTTTGTTGTTCATTTTGTTTTAAACTTTCTTCTAATTTTTCTACTTGATTCTGTAATTTATAATTAGTTTCTTCTAAATTATCAGTGTAAGAATTAATATCATATGAATCACCACGAGGCAATTGTTTTACACCAATTGTATTTCGCATAGAATTCGAATTTGGTATTGGTTCATCAAAACGTACACTGCTCGAATTTCTAGGATTCATAGTCATTGGACTTTGATTACTATAAACACCATAATAATCATCATCTTCCTCCTTTACTTCCGAAAGAGTATCATTATTTATAGTCTTATTTTGATTATCGGATAACATTTTTAATTGGTTTTGCATACTCACATTAGCATCTAATAAACTTTGACCAATTTGAGCAGCTAATAATAAATCTTTTTATCATATTATTATATATATTTATTTTTATTTTTATATTAATAAATGATTTTATCAATATTAATACATTTATATTTATTAATTTTATTAAACTATTTTTTTTTTATTTTATCAAACATTCTATATATACGTAATTATTAAGAAAGAAAGAAAGAAAAAATATTAAATTCTTTAAATACCTCTTTCCTTAACTTTAATTAATTGAATTAATTTATTTGCTTTGTTTTTCAAATCATTAGGGTCAATGTCATCTTTAGCCAAATATTCTTCAAGTTCTGATATATCCTCTTCACTAATATCTAATTGTTCATTTTCTTCACGTTGAACATCGTTTTCTATTATATCCAATTGTTCACCAGATGAATTTGTTGATGTTATCATTATGTTTTTAAACACAATTACTTTAAACAAATATTAAAATAAAACTTAAAATTTTAATATATATAATTACACTTTAGAATTATTAAGGAGTATATTATTTTTTGGCTCCTATTTATTCTATTAAATATATTAATATTAATTATTTATACAATTAATATAATGTATTTTAATTTTATTATATATTATATACAGCTTTTATATATATATATATAAAAAAAAGACCTACAATTATTATTGAAAATCGATTTGTAATATATATGGTATTATTTATAATTATGATTCTCCTTTTTTCCTTTTTTCTTTTTTCTTTTTTTAAAAAAATAAAAGAATATTACTGTTATATTTATAAAGTTGTTTTAGAAGTTATGTTTATGTTCTGACAAAGTAGATTTTATTATTTAATTTTATTAATATTATTATTACTTATTTTAATTATTTATTTAGAGATTTGTTAATTAGTATTATTGTTTTATTTTTATTTTAATTATGTATATATCAATTATGTTAAACAATTAAAAGAAATTTAAATAGTTATTGAGCGATCGTTAATATTTATATACTAAAATAAAATTAAAATTAATAATCTACAGTAAAAAAAAAAAAAAAAAAAAAAAAAGTAAAAAAATTCTTATATAGGAATTGAATTGTTATATTAATTTGTCAAGGGAAATATATGATATTTAAAACTATTTGATAAATATTTATTGATTTATGGCGAATATAAAATGAAATGAATAAAATATATATATTTATTTAATTTTTATTTTTTGTAAAAATTATATACTAATATATTTTATTTATTATTTATATATACCGTAAAGTGTATAAATATTATAGTTTTTTTGTTAAGTATTCTATATTAATAATATTTTATATATTGTATCTTTCTTTTTTCTTTTAATTTTTATTTTTACTGATTACTGTTTTAATAATATCTTACTTTATGTGTATTATTAATATTATTATTTTCAGTTTTCAAAATTATTATAATATATTTTGAATACTTTCTTATTTAATTTATTTAATTTTTATAATTTTTTTTGTTTTGGTTTAGTTTTAATTATGATTGTATTTATATTTTTTTTTACTTTTTGATTTTGTTATTACGTTATTATTTTTTTTTTTTTTTTATTATTACTTTTTATAAAAAATTATTTTTGATGAAAAAATATAAAAAAAATATTATTCTAATTAAATTGTATATGTATGTTATTCTTTTGAAAAAAAAAAAAAAAAAAATATTAATAATAATCAAGTTCAGTAAGTCTATATTTACTCTCAAATTAAATATATACTATTTTTATCAAACTATTACTATTTTTTTTCTTTTATTATTATTATTTTTTTTTTTTTTTTTTTTTTTTTAACTTGTTGAAAGTTAAACACTATATTACAATAACAGACATAATAACATTGAATCAAATTAGAATATTATTTTTTTTTATAAAATTTAATCACTTTTTCTTATTTTAAAATTTTATAAAAAAAAATTATTATTAAAAAAAAAAAAAATCTAAAATAAAAAAAAATTTTTGTTTTTAGAAATTTAAATTTTTTTAATTATTTTGTTTAATAAATTTTTATGATATTTTTTTTTTGTATTGAGATTTATTATAAAATTTATAATAATTATAATTATTATAATTCTAAAAACTCAATAAAAAAAAAACATTTATAACAATAAGAAAAAAAAATTTCCCAAAAAAAAAAAAAAAAAAAAGCTTCAATAAACCAAAAAAAGTGTTTGGATTCAATTCGTCTATTTAATAGAATGAAAAGGAATAAAATTATTGTATAAATTAGCATTAATTATTTAATAATTATTAAATATTAATATATACAAAAGATGGTATCTAAATAATAAATTATTTAATAATTAATAAATTAAAACAATAACAAAGGAAAAACAATAATAATAAGATAATAAAAAGAAGATAACTAATAATAATAATAATAAACTATTAATAAATTATTATAATACTTTTAGTTTAAATGGTGGAGAAAATATTTAAAAATAAATATTCTCTAAAACAAATTCTTTTTTTTATATATTTCATATGTAAGAACAGTGAATAATAATTATTGAAAAATAACAAAAATTAAAAATAGATTTAATAAAAAAAATAATAATAATTAAAAAATTCCTTAAAACATAAAATATAAAAATTATTCGATTCAAAGTATTCAAAAGGATAATTTTTTGACCATAGTCATTTGAAGTATCTCATGAATTAAGCAAAGGAACTTTTTTATCTTTATGAATTTTTTTTTTTATGGCTATTGTTATGGTATGGCTACTCTATTCCTCTTTAGTTCAAGCAAAAAAAAAAAAAAAGTTCAATAAATAAAAAATTAGTTTAATACTTTAACTACTTAATATTTAAACAATATACTAACAATATATAGTTAAATCATTTAAATATATTACTTTATAATATATTATAATAATTATTTAAATTAATGAAATATATTAACACATAAACAAAATACTAACAATATATAGTGAAATTGTTTAAATATATTATAATATATTGTAATGTTTATTTAAATTAATGGTATATATATTAATAAAAGTAGAAATTCTTTTGATTATAATTTAAAATTTTTAAAATTTATTCTTCTTAATAAAAAATATTATTAGTTTAATATATAATATATATGCAAAATACTATATATGCAAAATAGTATAAAATATAATTTAGTTTACAATAGAAATCTTTTATAGCTGATATTTATATTGAAACTAGCCTCAAATTATATTATATTAAGTTTATTACTATAAATTAATAAAATATACAATTAAATAATAAATAATAAAAAAAAAGGATATTAAAAAATTGAATTTAATTAAAAAATAAATATAGGTTTATTTTGTATATATAATACAATATAATAATAATAAAGTAAATTTATTAAAATTATATTAAACTATGAATAGAATGATTAAATAAATATGTTTTTATATATAATATATTTCAATAAATGGTGATATATAATATAAATATATTAATAATATATTATCATTAATTAAATAATATATTTATTATTAAATAATAAATAATTAAATAATTGAAATCAAAATTTTTTTTCCTTTTTTGTTTAATATATAAATATTAAATTATATATTAGAGTATTATTTTATAATTGATTATTATATATTAGTTTAGTATTATAAATTTCTAAAATATTAAATTTTTAAAATAATGACTTTCACTACTTATTTATAATATATTTACATTAATGTTTATAATTATTAATAATTTGTTAAATAATATAATAATTAATAATAATTTATGATAATAACTTATGATAATAAATAATAATAATAGTAATCATTAAATAATATTAATGGGACAATAATAATGAATAAATAAATAATAATAATAATTAATAAATATTTAATATTAAATAAGTAAATAATAAATATTAAATAATATATAATAATATTAAATATTAAATAATTAAAACTATGTATTATATATCATTTATTAAATAATAAATATGAAAAAATATTATTTGTAAACAATATATTAATAATATTTTGTTTAAAAATATAGATTATTTATTACAATATAGAATAAATTTAATAGATAGAATCATTAAACCTCAAAGGTACTTTCAAAAAAAAAAAAAAAAAAAAAAGATTCTACTTTGCCACTTGTAATTAGTAATTGTAAGCTTTCTGATGCTCATACTTTTCTATCACTACAATAAAATGTAATCCAAGTGTATGACCATTAGGGATGCAATAAAAAAACCCATGTTGAACATTTAGAATCCTTTGAGATATAACAACCCAAAATATATATTAAAGCAAAGTTGGATATTTGGTGTCATTGTAAAAAATAAGAATAATAATTATTAATGAATATATATTTTTTATACATAAATGATAAAAAATATATTAAATATAATATTAAATATTGATTTTATGATGATATAGCATAAAATAATTAAAATTAATTAAAAATATCAATTTAAACCATAAAAATTTATTTAATTATTACTTTCTATTTTTAACAAATAAATAATTAAATAAACTTTAATGATAATAATTATTAATCGTAGGAAGTTGAATATGTTGTTAGTGTTGTTGCTAATAATGAAAATATAAAAAAAAATGTTGTGTTAGCACTATTAATAATGTAAATATAATATAAATTAATATATGAATTATTCTAGCATATTTATATCACTTTTATTATTTTTAATATATACTATTTATATAAATGATAAAAATTAAATATCAAACATTTTCTTTAATTATATCCTTTTTAATCCTGTCTTAGGGTTTAAATACATTAAATAAAGATAGATGAACAAACCTCCATCATCTTATTATTAAAATTTAATAATTATTAAAAATACATGAAAAACAAACAATCAAAAATAATATAATTAAAAAAAAAAAAAAATACTTTTATTAAATATTAATAAAGAATTTTTTTTAAAAAAAAAAAAAAAAAAGATATATTTGATTTTTTTTTTTTTTATTTTAATTTTATTTTTTTTGTATTATTTAAATATATTTTTTATTCCTAAATATTTATATTCAATTTAAACATTTATAAATATGTTTATTTTATATATATTTTGTTATAAAATAATTATCATATTAATAAGTCATTGTAATGGATATTTATACAATTCAAACATGCTATTCTATTTTTATGAAAGATAATTAATTATAATTTCATAATCAACATAATTAATTTTAATTTAATTATTTATAAATAAAAAATAATATAAAAAACCATTTTTTATATAAATGACTTTGTAGTATCTTCACAATCAGTCATTTTACATATGTATTATTATTTATATTTTATTATTTATTATTTATTATAATTTACTAATTATTATTTATTATAATTTATTACTAATTATTATTTATTGTTATTGTTATTTATTATTTATTATTTATTATTATTTATTATTTATTATTTATTATTTATTATTTATTATTTATTATTTATTATTTATTATTTATTATTTATTATTTATTATTTATTATTTATTATTTATTATTTATTATTTATTATTTATTATTTATTATTTATTATTTATTATTTATTATTTATTATTTATTATTTATTATTTATTATTTATTATTTATTATTTATTATTTATTATTTATTATTTATTATTTAACTATGTCATCATAATTCATTTATTTCATAAATTTTAATTTTTTATTTGTTTTTTTTTTAAATTATATTTAATAATTTTAATTTGTACCTATTTAAATAAAAATTAAACTTTATTTTCCAAATAAATAAAATATTATTAATTTAAGTTTTATATATTTTAATTAAAAATTAATCTTATAAACAGTATATTACATTATATATATATATATTACATTATATATATAATATATAAATATATATGTTTAATATCTTCTTACGATATATACATTTATATTATACATTAAATTTAATTTTTCATTAACCATAAACTTTAATTTATCTTTTTTTATTTTTTTTTAAATTAAAAATTGAAATTTTCCTTTTTTTAATTTTTAGCCAATATATTGTAATATTATATTTATTTGATAATAATATATGTTTCTAATATATTGATATTGATTGTAAAAAAAAAGAACCATTCTAATTTTAACAACTCAATATAATCATCTTAAACCACGATTTCTCTTATTCATTAAAACTTACTTTTATATTAAATTAGAGTCTATCATCGAAGTTTTTTATAGTGATATAAATTAAATCTTACTAATTAAATAACATAAATATAAGCATATATATAATACCCAAAAAAAGGGAAATTTTAAATTATTATCAATCATTGAATTTATTTTAATACATCAAAAAAAAAAAATTTTTTTTATACATATTTATGTCTATTGTATATGAACATAAAAAGTATTAATAGGCAGTTAATATTCCATAATAATAAAATGTATATATATAAAATGTGTGGTTGATTAATAAAAAAAAGTATAATTATTATCAAATATATATTATTTATTTAATATTTATATTTTATTTAATATTTGTATTTTAATATTTATATTTTATTTAATATTATATTTTTATTTAATTTATATTTTTATTTAATAATTTATTAAATAAAAATATAAATATTAAAGTTTTTTTTTATTTTGTTATTCTTTTTTATTCTATTATTTGTAATTAAATTATAATTAAGATTTTCATATGTCATTTTTAAGGATAATCTAAAACTTTTAATATATATTTGTACAACATAAAATATATATAGCAACTTATTCATTCATTTCATTGTAAATACAATATATGGAAATATATATTTATTCATAGTATATTCCGTTACTCATTGCTTCATTGATGAATTACCACCAATTTTATAATTCAATCTTTTTAGTTCTATTTATATACTTTACATGACCATCGTAATATAATATTTATGTGTAATACAGGGAAAAAAAAAATTATAAAATTATAAAATATTAAAAATTTCCTTTTTAGTTACTCTAAAATGAATATTTATTTATTATATACTTATTAATTATTATATAAATAAATATTTATCCATTTATTTATTTACTTGTTCATTTATTTAATTTATTAGATATTTATTTAGTTAATTAATTAGACATTTAGATATTTATCTATTGAGTTAATTAATTAGATATTTAATTAATTAGATATTTATTTATTTATTTATTTATTTATTTATTTATTTATTTATTATTTATTTATTTATTTATTTATTTATTTATTTATTTATTTATTTATTTATTTATTTATTTATTTATTTATTTATTTATTTATTTATTTATTTATTTATTTATTTATTTATTTATTTATTTATTTATTTATTTATTTATTTATTTATTTATTTATGATTGAATAATTGAAAGCATGGTTCATACACATTTAAGAAAAAATAATGGTATAGAAAATTATTTGTTTCAAATAATAATATAGGAATATAGGAATATCCTTTTATTATTTAAATTATTTATTTATTTATATATATAATTCAATATATTATCATATATTGAATTATATGACTAAAGGTAATTTTCTAAGCCCAAACTTTTAATTAGTAATTCTAAGAAATTTTTACTAAAATGGTAACTTTTACTCCTATTTTATTTATTAATTTTTATTTACTTATTATTCATTATTTATTATTTAATTCATCATTATTTATTATTTAATTTATTTAATTATTTATTATTTATTATAATTTATTATTATTTACTTATTATTTATAATTTATTATTTATTATTAATTATTTATTATTATTTATTATTTATTATTTATTAATTTATTATTTATTATTTATTATTTATTATTTATTATTTATTATTTATTATTTATTATTTATTATTTATTATTTATTATTTATTATTTATTATTTATTATTTATTATTTATTTTTTATTATTTATTATTTTTTATTATTTATTATTTATTATTATTTATTATTTATTATTTATTATTTATTATTTATTATTTATTATTTATTATTTATTATTTATTATTTATTATTTATTATTTATTATTTATTATTTATCATTTATCATTTCCAAAATTATGTATTATTTAATTATTTATTATTTGTAATTCATTATTTATTAGTATTTATTTGTAAATTCATTATCATTATTTATTAGTATTTATTATTATTTATTATCTCCAAATTTATATATTATTTAATTATTATTTAATTATTTAATTATTCTTATTTATTATTTATATCTATTTATTTATTTATTAATTACTTATTATTTATTATATTATTGTTTATTTATTTATTTATTTATAATTTATAATTTATTTATTTATATTAATAATTATTAATTAATATTTTCTAAAATTTTAAAAATGTTAATAAAAAGACTTTAACATTATCTATCAAAATCATTTATTTATTAATTTATTTATTAAGTCTTGTTATGATTATCTTTTTTATATTTTAAAAAAAAATAATATATATATATAAAATATTCTTGAAATCAATAAAATGTATTTCAAAAAAAAAAAAAAAAAAAGAAAAAAGAATTTGAAAACTAAAAAGGCCTATATTTCTTAAAATTATAAAAAGATTATTCTTTAAATATTTTTAAATATAATATGTTTTTTAAAAAAAGATTTACATTTTTTTATTTTATTAAAAAATTAAAATTAAAAGTTTTATATATTTTTAAAATAAATAAATAAAATATTATTTAAAAATATAGTATTATTTAAAAAAATAAGTATTTTTGAAACTTTCATTATATATATATTCTTTAAATATTCTTAAAAATAATAATAAAAAAAAAAAGTTCTCTAAAAAAATAATCTTTGTATTAATATAAAAATTAAACGTTTTATAAAATCTTTAAATTATGTATATAAATAAAATATTCTCTAAAAATAAAATATTCTTGAAAATTTAATATTTAAATAAAAGTTTTTGAAAAAATAAAAATTTTTATAATTTTCATATTTGTTAATTTTATAATATTCATAAAATTAATGATATAGAGATAAAAGATATTAATAAAAAAATATTTAATTTTATTTTTTTTTTATTTATTTATTTATTTTTTTATTTATTTATTATAAATTTAATAGAAAATTTTTGTTTTAAAGTATAAAAATTTTTAATAAAAATATAAAAATAAAAATATTTAATAGAAAATTTGTTTTTATAGTATTCCTAAAATTAATGATATACATATAACAGCTACTAATAAAAGTATAAAAATAAAAATATTTAATAGAAAATTTATTTTAGTACTAATAAAATTAATAATATATAGATATAAAAGTTACCAATAAAATTATAAAAAGAATAATAAAATAATTATTTAAAAATACTTAATGATAAAGATAACTTTAATATTTTTTTTTAAAAAATTTTTAAAAAACTACTAAAATTTTAAACAGTTATGTATTTTTAAAATTTAAGAAATATTTTAATTATTAATAATACTTGCAATAGAATTCAGATAGTCTATTTCATTTGATCATTACTTTGACATTTATTATAAATTAGTATTTATATTATTTAAATTAATCAAACATTTAAACCATAATTTCTTGGTCTTCCATTATCAATTAATTTGGATTTCATGGTTTTGTGTTTTTCAAATTAAAATATTGATTTTATTCGTTTTTCCTATTTTTTTTTTATCCCCCTACACTTTTCCTCTTTGTTATCATCATAAGATAAAGTAGAAGATCATTATAAGATAATCTTCTTATTTTAATGTATATTAATTTATAAAAAGAAATTTTTTTTTGAAAATAAATTATTTAAATAATTATTGAAAGATTCCGATGCATTATTTGTTATATGTTTTATATTATTATAATAATTCCAATTTTTTTTAATTTTTTAAATAGTTTTTTTTAAAAATATTCTAAAAATTTCAAAAATTGATCATAATTATTTGTTTCACATCTAATTATACTACAAACATCAATTATATATGATTATAACAATATCAGGATTTACAAGTTCGAAATCACTTTATAATATATATATATATATTATAATATTTTACTTCATTATAACATAATTCATTTTTTTTTAAAAAACTCTAATGCTCTTTTATAGTACCAAATACAGTATTTAATATTTATATTAGGAAATATTTTTTCTTTTTCAATAGATATACCTTTTTCGAAATCACAATGAAAATTTTTTGGAATGCAATATAAAAAGTACCATCTACAAATATATCTTCATTATATTTCATAAATAATTTTTCTTGGAATGGGGATTGGAAGATAATTAAATTTGGATTTTTAAATATCATAAAATTTTCATTTCTTACTATTTTATAATATTTTGATTCATCAGGAAAATTTATCAGGAATTTCATCGAACTTTGTTACATCAGGAGGTAGTTGTTTATTTATATCTTTTGTTATTTGGGATTTAATTGTTTTATATTCAGGACACATAAATCCCATTTCTTGTGAAGCTTCATTAAAAATACGTTTAGATTTTATACTCAAAGGAATTGAACTTTTTCTAATTTTATCTTTTATTTTATGTTTTAAAATTGATATAGATGGATCAAATTCTTTTTCAAGATGATTATGTAACTTTCATATTTTAGAATTTCCTTTTTAAAGCAATGAAAGAATTACATTTACTTAAAAGTTTTATATTCAGTACATCTATATACTTTAGAACAATCTTTTTTTTTTTTTTTTAGGAGAAAGTTAAATTTATATTTTTTGTTAATAATAATTTTTTCTCTTCCTCAATTAGTTTCACTTATTTAATTATATATTCTAAAGTTAAAATCTTTTAAATATATATTTTATTTTATTATTTACTATTAAGTTATCATAAACAGATAAATAGTTTTAATTATTTTTTTTTTTTAATTTGAAAGTGTTTTTAAGAAAATATTTTATTTTTTATATATTAGAAAATAAAATTTTTATATAATTATATATTATTTATATTTAATTTTATATATATATTTAATTATTAAAATCAATCGTTTATCACAAATAAATTAATTATTAAGTCTTCTTTGTTTTAAAATAATTAAAATTGTTAACTTTATTAATATAAAGTTATATTCTAGCTTAGGTTTAATAAAATATTAAATTAAATTATATTAAATACATTGTAATTATAAATTAAATATAAATTAATATGTATCTAGAACAAGCCACAATTAAATATAAATACATGTAATTTTCTCTGTACTTTAAATCTTTGTTAACCATTTATTTATATTCTATAAATAATAAATTTATATTAATTAATAAAACAAATTTTAATAGATTAAGAGTCTCAAGCAACCGAAAATGTCTGACAGCGCTGAATGTTTCGTTTACAAGGGTTCCAACTTCAAAATGTGGAAAAAGTTACTCATTAACATTTTGAAAGCCAAAGATCTCTCTGATTACGCCACAACCAATATTTTCAATGAAGCCGATAGAGACCATGAAAACTTTGGGGAAATTGACAAAAACAACTCAAAGGTTGTTGCTATTATCATCAAGTCTGTGGATGAATCAATTTATCAAGATATTGAGGATTTAGAATCTGCTTTTGACATGATCAGGAAACTGGAAGATATTAACCAAGAAGCAGATGAACTAATTGTAGAAAAATTAATAAAGAAACTGAAAATTATGAAGCCTCGAAACTATATGGAAGTTTTAAAATGTTTATCTGACATGTTAAACACTTTTAACAAACTTAAAACCGCCAATTACGATATGAGTGAAAATGACAAAATCCAATATATGTTCAAGGCGCTACCAAAGGAATTACAAATTGCTTTCCTGCCTGAACCTGGTAAAACAGCTGAAGAATATTATGATCTCATCAAATCAAGAAATATATTTATTAGATGCATGAATGAACAAAAAATAATCAAGCCACAAATTAACCATAATAATCGTAACAATTATAATAACTACGATGATCCCATGGATTTAGACCTAGTATTTAACAGAAATAATAGGTATAAAAGCCACAGACAAAATAATTCTCAACGAAGAATTCCAAATAAATACTGCCATATTTGTAACCAACGTGGTCATTTAACAAGTGAATGCCATTACAACGGGAGAACAAACGGAACCATGGATCAAACTAAATTTAATAATAATAATAATAATAATAACTATAATAACAGATTTAATAACAATAATTATAATAATAATAAATATAATAACAATTATGATAAAAATAATAATAAAAATTATAAAAATAATAATAAAAATTATAATAAAAATTATAAAAATCGTAATAATTATATTAATAACATTGAAAATAACAATTTACCTGTTGATTATGATGATGACATAAATTATGAAAATTTAAGTCACATGATTAACAATAGTCTTGATAGTGTTGAATTTTTAAATAACTTAAATAAATCTACTCATAACCTTAATAATTATAAAAATGATAAAAATAAATTAAATAAAAATTTTAATAATAATCTTAATAATTATGAAAGTAAAAATAATAATTTACATAAAGAACTTAATAATGATATAAATTACACTAATAATACTAATTATATTAATAATTATGATAACAATAACAATTGCCCTACTAATGACAACAACGAATCAACTTGGATCTATGATTCTGGTGCAATTGTTCATATTACTAATGACCGAAGTTTATTAACTAACTTTAAAAAATACAAAATTAATTTAACATGTGCCAACAATTCTGAAATGGAATTCGAGGGATTTGGTACATACAAAGGCTCAATTAACGGTTATGACATTACTTTAAGTAAAGTATTTTATTCTAGGCACGCAAACAAAAATTTAATTAGTGGTATACAATTTGCCTACACTGAACTAATATCAATTACTAAACTTATTAACAATGAGCCACATCTTATCATTACGGATAATGATAATAATATTATTAATACTTATAGGTCAATTGATGGAAGAAACACATTTAGAATCAAAATAAACAATAAATATAATAACTTAATTATGAACACCGATAATGATAATCTTTGGCATAGAAGACTTGGTCACTTCTATCACAAAGATTTATCAAAATTTATAAAGGAACACACCACAAGTCATAATAACAATGACAATAATTGTATTACTTGTGGAATAGCTAAAATGAAAAGGTTACCTCACAACAGGGTAACTCCTAAAGCTACCAAGTTATTAGATGTTATCCACTCCGACATTGTTGGTCCTTTCCCGGATTCATTTTTTGGTTTTAAATTCATCATTACTTTCATTGATGAATTCTCTAGGAAAGCCTGGATTTTTACTATGAAAAGAAAATCAGATGCCATCGATATTATTATTAATTTTTTCAAATATTTAAATAATCTTTTTCCAAATTATAAAATTACTAATTTCAAATCGGACCAAGGAAAAGAATATTGTAGTAGAAGAGTCAACAAATTCTGTAAAAAGAATGGTATTAGAAAACTCTATTCTCCTCCAAGAAATCCTCAAAATAATGGAATTGCTGAACGATTTAATCAAACCATTCTTTATTCCCTAAAATGTTTATTAAGCTGGAGTAAACTCAACATTAAATTTTGGGATTTTGCTATACGTTATTCAAAATATCTTTATAATCTTACTCCTCATTCAGGAATAAATAATCAAATTCCCAATGAAGTATTTTATGGTACTCCAATTCATGTTAATCATATTAAAGTTTTTGGATACATCGCTTATTATAAGGATTTCTCTCCCAAGAAAGGAAAATTAGATCCTAACGCCAAAAAAGGTTTTTTCTTAGGTTTCATAATGATTCTAATTCTTATTTAATAATGGACTATAATAATTTTTCTCTACATCAAGTAAGAGAAGTATTATTTCAAGAAGATACCCCTGCCTGCATTACTAAAGATATTACAAAAAGAATTTCGCCTTATGTTAAAGACAATAATAATAAATTAAATTTATGCTTAGATTTATCTTTTATCAACAATTTATTAAGCAATTATACAAATAATAATATACATAATAATAATAATATCAACAACAATTATGACAATAATGACGATAATTATTTTATTCCTGACAATAATAATATCATTAATATTCCTGATAATCCACCTAATAATATTAATATTCATAATAATATTCATAATAATGATATTCATAATAATAATTATAATAATAATTCTCCTGATGATTATAATGTTAATAATAATAACTTTAACAATAATTTAAATATTGATAATTATAATATTTCAGATCAAAATAATAATAATAATTTTTCATATCAAAATAATGAAAAATTTTTAATTAATAAAAATTTGTCAAAAAATGAACAAAATTTAAATAATAATAATTTCAATAATAATTTTAATAATAATAATAATAATAATAATAATTTAATATACGATAAAAATTTTTCAAATAATTTTATTAATTCTAATAACAATAATCTTATTGGCTCAAATATTCAATACAATGGTAAAAATTTTTCTGATACAATAAATTCTGAATTTAATCAAAATTTAGAAAATTTTAATCAAAATACAAATACCAATACAATAACCAATGAAAATTTTTCCAACACCAAAAATTTTTCTAATCCAAATTATGTACAAAATTCTAATAATAAAAAATTTTTAATTAATGAAAATTTTAATTCAAAAAATGATCAAAATTTTATTAATAAAAATTTTTTATCAGAAGAAGATAAAAATAATAATAATATTAATAATTTTATTAATAATAATTCAAATAATAATAACATAAATATTTATAGAAATAATAAAAGAAAATCCAAATTTTCCAATAATAATATTATTAAACACTTCAAACCTAATATTAATAATAATAATATTGATATTTACAATAATAATAATAATCATAATAATATTATTTCTTATAATAATAATCCTAATAATTTTAATTACAACAATGATAATTTAATTAATACTATTGAAACTGAAAATGAAGAAGTTCCGAAAACCTATCAAAAAGCTCTCAATTGTGATCATGCCGATGAATGGGATATTGCTATCCAAGAAGAACTCAAAAATTTATATGATAATAATACAATGACTTTTGTTAAAAAACTACCAAGAGGAAAACAACCAATTTCTACAAGATGGGTTTTTGCAATTAAAAAGGATGCAAATAATAAAATTATTAAAAGAAAGGCCAGACTTGTTGCAAGAGGTTTTGCTCAAAGATACGGTATCGATTATGAACTTACATATAGTCCGACATTAAACGTTGATTGTATAAAATTACTTCTCGCTTTTGCTGCTCAATTTCAATGGACTGTTTATCAATTAGATTTTAAATCTGCCTATCTAAACGCTGCCTTAGACAAAGAAATTTACACCGAAATTCCTTACGGCGATGAAAACTACGGTAAAGGCTATTGGATTCTAAATAAGGCATTGTACGGCCTTAAACAATCAGGCCGCCAGTGGAATAAAACCATTACAAAATTTTTAACCGAAAACAAATTTCATCAATCCACCACTGATCCATGTGTTTTCTTTAAAAAGCAGAAGGAAGAACTAACTTGTATTATAGGACTTTATGTTGATGATATGCTAATTATAGGTGAAAATTTCGAAATTGTTAGAATTGTCTCAAGAATTAAAGATAACTTTAAGGTATCAAAATGTGGATTTGCTGACTTCATATTAGGAATCAAAATAGAAAGAGAAAATAATGATATTTATATCTCACAAGAAGCATTCATTGATAATCTATTAAATAAATATAGTATAAATAATAAAAAGAAAATAAAATCACCATGTTCAGTAAATGAAAATAATGAAGATAATGAACCTGTTGACAAAATAAAATTCAAAAGTATTATCGGATCCTTAATTTATCTTGCAAGATGCACACGTCCAGACATTGCATTTGCTGTTAACTTTGCCGCTAGAAAATCAGAAAATCCAACTCAAGCCGATTGGAAAAAAGCTATTAAAATATTAAAATACTTAAATGGAACAAAACATTATAAAATAAGATATGACGGTAAAGGTAAAATAAATGCACATACAGATTCAGATTTTGCCGGTGATCCAAATGATAGAAAATCTACTTCAGGACACATTATCTTAATG
>JACVTC010000003.1:2350000-2352500 GCA_016946835.1 Neocallimastix lanati (nom. inval.) | reverse complement strand
CTTTATATAATAATTATTATTATTTAAAACCAAACTTTATATCTTTTTTTTAAAAAATATTTTAAATATTTGACAAAAGTACAATATAAAATTTTCTTTCTTTGTATATTTAACTATTATATTAGTAATTCAGTTTAATTACATAACTTTTTCTATAATTAAATAATACAATTAAAAAATATAAATGACAGTATTATTAGAATATATTAATTATGATGTTACTATTATTTTATTTTTTATTAATAACTTTAATCAAAAAATATAAAATTTAAATTTACGCCATAGATCAGTTTAAAAAGTTAAAATGGCGCTTAATATTAATAATTAATTGATATATATATTTATTTATTTATTTATTTATTTATTTATTTATTTATTTATTTATTTAATTTCATATTTATTCATTTTGTGAAAAATAAAACTTAAAAATATTATATAAAAATATATATTTATAAAATATTAACATATATGTATCATCCATATTATAATTATTCTTTTATGAGATATACAAAAAATATTCTGGTTTTATTATACTAATTTGAAAATAATAAAATATCTTTAAAATATTTTATAATAATAATAGTAATAACCTTCAGTTGTAAACATTATTTTCTTTTATTTTGCGACTTAAAAAGCATATTCAAATATTTAACCCTTTATTAGTGGGGTATTTCATTTTTTATATAGATATATAAATTAAAACTAAATAAATACTATTTAATATATTATTTTTAAAATTGACTAATATGTATAAAAAATTAAAAATAAATATTAAATGAATATTAAATAAATACGTTGTACATAATTAAGGTTTTTCATTAAAAACTTATATACATAAAAATTTATGGTAACTACTATAACTTCATGATTTTTTTAATAATTAATTAAAGAATAATATAAATTAAATAAAAAAATATATATATTAATTAAAATATCTTTATATATAGATATAATTTTTTTTTTTTTTTTTTTTTTTTTTTTTTTTTATAAAGCTTTTTCATTTATAAATAAGAAAAATTGAAATTAATTATTATAAATAATATAAATAATAATAAGTATGGCCCCAATTACCCCTTCTGAAGAATTTGATGTTATTGTTATCGGTTCTGGTTCTGGTAGTAAAATTACTAGACCAGCTGCTAATTTAGGCAATAAAGTTGCTATTATTGATAAGGTACCTATATCTATATAAAATAACTAATTTAAATTTAGAAATATAGTTTCTTTTTTATATATATACAATATTATTTAAAAAATATTAATAAAATATACCTTTTTTTTTTTAATAAAGGGCCCACTTGGTGGTACTTGCTTAAATAGAGGTTGTATTCCTTCTAAAATGGTAAGTTTTCTAATTTTTTTTTTCTATACGAAAATTGTGACAAATATACATTTTTATATATAAATATTGAAAAAATAAGAATTAAGAATTAAAAAAATAGTATTAAAAATAATATTATATATTAGTAAATAATAATTTATTTAATAATATATTAATAAGAAAATTTAAAAATAATTTATATTAAATCTCTGAAGATGTACACCTAACATTTATCATAATTATAAATGTTAAACAACATATATATATTTTACAAAACAAAAAATTTATTATTCATAAAATTTTTTTTTATTTATAATATTTATTAAAATATAGTTATTATTATTATTATTGCTATTATTATTAATGCTTTTTTTTTTTAATTTTTTTTTTTTTTTTTTTTTTTTTTTGTTATATTAATATATTAATAAAAATTTAATAATAATAATAATAATAACTAATTAAAATATAAATTTAATTAAAAGTTAATTCATCCAGCAGATGTCATTAATGAAATTGAACATGCAAAAACTTATGATATTTCTGTACCAGTTAATGAAGTTTCAATTGATAAAGCTAAATTAGTCAATTATGTTACTACTTATGTTGATGGTGAATCAGCTTCTATTGATCCTTCTTATGCTAAAAATCCAAATATAACTCATATCAGAAAGGAATGTGCCTTTGTTGATGACCATACAGTTCGTCTTAGAAAAACTGAAGGTGTTAACTCTGATGACGATACCTTCATTACTGGTAAAAAGATTTTCGTAGTTGCTGGTGCCAGACCAATTATTCCAAAAATCCCAGGTTTAGAAGGTACACCTTTCATGACTTCTACTGAAGTTCTTCGATGTGAAAAAACTTATAAAAGAGTTATTATTATTGGTGGTGGTTACATTGCTACTGAATTAGGTTACTTGTAAGTTTATATATATATATATATATATATTATTAGATAATAATATAATTAATTATGAATATAATAATAATAGAATAGAATAGAATAAGATGAAAAAATTCATTTATTTAAGTTATATTTTTATTAATTAATTTTATTTTAATTTATTTTATACTATTTATTTAATTTTTTTTTTTTTTCATTTTAATTTTTTTTTTCTTTATTATATTGATTATATTGTTATATCATTATTTTATCCTATTTTTTTATTTTTGTTTTAT
>JACVTC010000003.1:2327500-2347500 GCA_016946835.1 Neocallimastix lanati (nom. inval.) | reverse complement strand
CTTTCTGTGATTCTGATGATAATCGATGGTTATCCTTTCTAAAGTGGCTTCTAGTACGAAGAGTGAAAATTGGAAGACTGGAAGACTGTAGAAAGTGAACCTGATGTTTTATATTGTTTTAAACTGGATATGTAGTAACATTGGAATTGTATAATTATTAATATCATGTAGTTTCTACATATTATCATTGTAATGAATCTATTGTATTTTTTACTTTAGCATTATTTTGTATATGTATTTTTCTATAGTATTATTTGTACTTTCATGTAGCTATTGTAAAATGGAAATGTAGGAGATTGATTCACTCCAAAGCTTGTGTTTAAGACATTATTTAACGGATGGGAATCTTTTTTATAGTCTTTCTCTACTAATATTTTTTCTTTTTAAATATACTTTTAGCTAATTTATGATTATTCAACAGAAAATTTTTAACATCTTAAAGCGCTTTATTAATTGAAAGAATTACAATCAGTCAAAAGATAAAAAGAAACAATTATTCATTTTAACAGTATATACAAGTAATTTTGTATCAATAAATTACTAACCCTTGAGTAAATTTATAAATATTATATCAGTTATACAGGATAAAATCAATTATTTACAAAATCTAAAATCTATTAAATCATCAAGAACAATTTTATATTTCAAGCTTTCAAATATTCAACACCAATATTTTTTTTTTTACTATTTAAAGGGAATTTACTTTCTCTTTTATTTTTTAATTTATTTTATTATATATATATATAAAAAAAAAAAAAAAAAAAAATTTTATCTATTTTTTTTATTATTTTTATTATTTTTATTTTATTCTTCTTTTATTTTATTTTTTAGGCTTTCTTGAAATGGATAATACTTCTTCAAATTCAGCAACTATTCCTGTTTTGCGACGTGGTCTTCGAAGACACGATATTCAGAATAAAGATTTCATTCTTATCTTTATTCATGATCTTCAATCATGGTCTGCTAGTAAACTTTGGGAATTTCTTAGTAAACGTATTTCCAATTGCAATGAAATAGTTCATGGAATTATAAAAACACACACACCTAATATGGAAAATTACTTCATTTTAAGGATAAACTATGATAAACCCACTTATTACCTAAATATTTTATTTCTTCTTACCCATTGCCTTCCAATCAATAAAATTAATTGGATTCAAACCGACAAAATCAGAACTTTCAGTGAAGTTAAGAAATTTAACAACAAATTTTCTTCTTTTGAAACTAAATCAATGGCTAAAGATTTTCTTTATAGTAATATTTATTCACCGTCTACTCAGTTCTTTAATCTTTGTGTCAGTTGGAACATTAATGGATGGAATGATGAAAAACGTGATGGTATTAGATACTTTAATGAAATTTTTAAACCCATCTGTATTTGCTTGCAAGAGGTCGGTAATAGCCAATACCTTAATGTACATTCAAATAATTACCCATTTCTTTGTCACTATAATACAATTTTACGTAAAGCTGATCCAAATATACCCGGTATGAGAGGTCTTAGTATAAGTGTACATCGTTCATGTTCATTTTCTCCTGATCCCTTTGAATATAAGTATATCATTTCTGTCAACATTACTTCTTTTTGGGGAATTAAATGCACTATTGGTAATATTTATGTTCCTACAGTCACTCATAAGGAAGAAAGAAAGAATGCCTTTTCAGAAATTACTAATTGGATAAAGAAACATACTAATACACCTTCTATTCTTGTAGGTGACTTTAATATGTCTAAATCCCAATTAGATAGTTTACTTAATAAATCATCTTATCAGTGGTTCACTAAAAACTTATCAGGTCTCGATTTCACATGGGCTCGGGATGGTAGATCGTCTTGTATTGATCATGTTTTATTTAATTGTAAAATGAAGGAATACATTAATAAGGTATCTGTTTGTAGTACATTCAATGATATATCTGACCACTTCCCTCTTATCCTTTCCTGTAAGAAAGATGACTCAGAAGGTTTTCGTGCTCCTACTCCTTCTAGAAGATTCAAGTGGTCCCAACGCATGTGTAATGAAAAGCATAATGAAATATTCTCAACCCTTATTATATCAAGAAACTTTCTCATGAAAAGCATATTGCATTTAATGAAATCAAAAATTTTTCCTTAGGTTCTAATCTTGAAAACCTTGATGAATTTTTAAATTTGCTTCGTGAGTATAAAAATATATGTGGTAAAGTCAGGTCAATTAAGTTTTCTATTAAATCAAAACAATTTCATCAGTCAATTGAATATGCATGTAATGATTTTAGTAATAAAAATGCTAGGAGTGCTTGGTTAAAATTAAAGAAGCTATCTCGCCCTATGTACTCTAATTCTATTTCGTCAAGTGTTTTAAAGGACAAGCAGGGTAACTTTTTATTTTCTCATTCGGATCAATTAAATCGATTTGCTGAACATTACAGTGAACTAGCTTCTGATGTTACACAACACAGTTTGGATAATGAATACTGGGTAAGTTTATTTGGAACTAATCCTAATAATAATCTTACTTGGGATATTAATGATTCTATTACTATGGAAGAAATTCAAAACACTGTACTTGAAATGAAAAATAATAAAGCTCCTGGACCCGATGGTATTCCGATTGAATTTTTTAAAGCCTTCTTTAGTAAATCTGATTTATCCGATAATCAAGATGATTCTTCAGATGATCACTACTCTAAGTGTGCTAAATGTTTACTTTCATTATTTAACAAAATCTGGGATGGTGATTTCCCTGAAGAGTGGAATTCGGCTTCTATAATATCAATTCCAAAAAAAGGAGATCTTTCGGATTGTAATAATTATCGTGGTATTTCTCTTATTAATGTTGGTTTAAAAATTATTTCAAAGATTGTTACTAATAGAATTGCTAAATATGCCCTTGAACATAAATTTGTTAGACCTGAACAATTTGGATTTAGAAATAAAGAAGAATGCATAAGTTTGTATATTTCAATTAGAGAGATATGTCAAAGAAGAAATTTTAAAGGAAATTTTACTTATCTTGCTTTTCTCGATCTTAAAAAAGCCTATGATTCAGTTCCTATCTTTAATATTTTTAGCCAAATTATATAACTTAGGAATTAGAGATAAATGTCATCTGTTTTTAAAGAATCTTTATCTATCTTCTAAAGCTCGTGCTTCTTTTAATGGTAATCTCTCAGAAGAATTTTCGATTAATCGTGGTGTTAGACAAGGATGCCCTCTATCTCCTATTTTATTCAATTTGTTCATTAATGATATACTAGATAATTGTGATAAGTATGGTGTATATTTAGATTCTCAATATTGTTGTGGTGGACTTTTTGCGGATGATATTGTTTTAGTTGCTCCATCTAAACAAGCTCTTAAGAAAATTTTGAATAAAGTTCATGAATGGGCTATTAAAAATGAAATGACTTTTGGAATTAATAAGTGTGCTACTCTTGTTGTAAAACCAATTAACTTTGATAAACCGATAAATTATGAAGATCCATCTTTCTTTATTGGTAGTAAAAAATTACCTAAATCTGAAAACTATACCTATCTTTGGTATTCCTTTTGATGAATCATTATCACTGAAACCTATACAATCCAAATTAAACAGTAATTTAAATGTCAAGTTAAATTTGTACTTTCGATTTCTTATTAATAAATCTGTTCCTCTCCTATTGAAGAAATATGTTTTAATTTCGTTTATTCTTAGTCTTGTTATATATTATGCTCCTCTCTTTGGTTCAAATAAGAGCAGATGTTCTAAAGCTCAAAAAATTATTAATAAAGGACTTTATTGGAGTTACGGATTTAAATCTCGCAATTCTTCTGTTAGTCTCTATAATATTACTCGTGAATTTAGAATACCTCCTCTTTCAGCTGTCTGTGCTATATCTCAATTACGTTGCTTTAGAAAATGGAAAAACTCATCATGTATTATTAATCATTTCACTAATAATATTCCTACTATGTCACATTACTCATGGACTAAAGAATCAAGGACTTTGGATAAGAAATTATATGGTAAAAAAACATGTGAAATAAAAAAGTTTTATTGGGAAAGAGATGTCTTCAAACCCTCAAAAGCTAAAAAAGCAATTATTTACAAGGAGAATGATTTTGGATTTATTTCAGAAATCAGAAACTTAACATTTCAATATCCTAAGTATCAGTTGGGATTCTTTTGGATTTCTCGTATTAGGTGTGGTTTTAAATTCGACATTAGTATTTCCATTAAAAGAAAAATCGTCTCAGAAGATTGCCCTAAATGTTGCCCTTGTTGTGGTGTTAGTGTACCTAGCTTTTCTCACTGGATCTTTGCCTGTAAAGAATTGGAAAATTACAGAAATAAATCTTTACCTTTTCTAGATGATCTCTTTTTGAAGTTTGCATTGATAATTGAACAAAAATCCTTGGATGTTTCTTTAGATTCAGAAAAGGATTATGATAATAATATTTATTATTATATATTGAGTGCACTTCTTGGTGGGCGTTCAATATATTCAAAAATTAAAGTTAATGATGGGGAACAAAGACAATTAGTTGACAATATTTTTAAACAAAGTTCAACTTCGTCAACTGTTCCGTATTTTGTGGGGATTGCGGAGTTTCTAACAAACGTAATACCATTAATTTGTCGATCTTTTAGTTTGATGATGAAATGGTATTCCGTTGAATCTACCGTTACCAAGAGCGTCGACGTCGAAATGATAAGGCATGGATTTTCACCTCCAGATACAGATTCGATTGATAACACCAATACTGAAATTATTACTCGCAATAATGGACGTGGTGTTATTATCGAGGAATGGGAAAAGTTAGAGGCTATTGCTTCTAACGCACTTTTATAATTTTATAATATATAATATTTTATTTCATGTATTTTATTTGTTATTTTTTTCATTTAATTTCATGTAATTTTATTATTATTATAAATTAAATAAAGTTATTCTCTAAGTCTAAAAAAAAAAAAAAAAAAAAAAAAAAAAAAAAAGGTAATAATAATAATAGTAATAATAATGGTAATAATGGTTATAATGGTAATAATAATAATAGTAATAATAATGGTAATAGTAATTGATCAATTGGTGAAAATCGTGTTAATATTAGTAATTTTTTGAATAATGAGTGTGTAAATATATATGTGACAGTGATACCGATGATATAACTTCCTTCTTTAGTGGAAGAGATACAGACATTATTAATTTTGATTACAAAAAAAAAAAAAAAAAAAAGGAATGGGATGTTTTTCGTTTTAAGTAAATCAAATCATTTTTCTGGTGATTATTCTAAAAATGTCCATTCTTGATGAGATCTGTGGCTCTCTTTCATAGAAATTTATGCCTAGGGGCTAGTAGGCTAGGAGGGTCAAATACCACTTAAGAAGAAGACCATAATTTCTTTTTGGATGGATAGTCAATTCAAACCCTAATCCGGAATAAAAAATCCTTTTGAAAATAGAAATTTTATAATCTTGGAGATGAGGTTCGCACCCCCATGAACTTTTTTCTAAAATTTATTTATTTGTACACTTTATATTTTAAATATTACTTTTTTATTTCACGTTATTATTTAAAATATTGTTTTTAATTAGACAAATAATATTTATTTTTTTTTTATTTTTATTAATATAAATGAATAAATAAATAAAAGTTAAAGTTCTCAGTAATTGCAGCTATAAATAATAATAATAATAATGATAATGATAATAACAATAATAAATTATAAAAATGGTTATAAAATTAACTTTAATTAATAAATAATTCCTTCATAACTTTAAAAAAAAAAAAAAAAAAAAAAAAAAAAGTCTTATAATTTCAATACATCTCAATATGTTCCATTCCTTTTCTTAAAGTATCATAGCCATACTTTTTTTTTTTTTGGACATTCTTATTTATTAATGATTTATCATATTATATACCTAATATGTTAAATAAAGCTACAAAATTTTTATTTTCGTTTTTAAAGAAAAAATAAAAAAAAAAAAAAAAAAAAAAAAAAAAAAAAAAAAAAAAAGAAAACATTTAAGCAATAACAAAACAAAAAAAAAGTCAACATCACACCAATAAGTAATAATCTTCTTTTACTAATTTTTTTTTTTTTTTTTTACTTTATATTATCAAAGATAATCAAATATAATTCCAATAGTTATAACAAACAAATTAATAAAAGTAATTTCTATCTCTTATATATTTCAATTTTTTTTTTTTTTTTTTTTTTATTTTATTTTATTTTTTCAATATGCATCAATATAATAATATAAAAACTTGAAAAAGTTTTAATTTTTATTATATTCTATATTTTATTTTATTCACTTTTTGTTTTTAATATTTTAATAAAAAAAAAAAAAAAATGAAATAAAATAAAAAAATAATATATAATATTTAATTATATTTTGTTATTTTTTAAAAATTTATACATTATATGAAATTGATAAATTTTGATTAATAAATATATTTATTCATAAAATAATGAAAAGTATACACTTTCTAGTTTTAAAAAAAAAAAAAATTATTATTATTAACATTATATTATTTTTTTTTAAAAAAAAATTATTATTTTCTTTATAAAAGAAATGACTTTTTTAACATTATTAATAGTAAAAGGAATAAAGAAAACAAAATGCTAAAATTTTTTAAATTTGGAATTGGCTTTAGAAGTACTACATATGATTCCAATTCATCAAATCTTTATCAAAATTACAATTATATATAAATCAATTGATGCGTGTTTATCATAGTAAATTACACTAAATCAGTTTAAATAAAATATAAAAGTATTAAAAGTAGTTTATATTGTTATTTGATGCTTTGATGCATTATCATTAGTCATTTATATATATATATACATATAATTAATAAATGCCAATATTTTTAAATTTTTTATATTCCTAATAATTACATAACATATATTATTAATTTATTAAATAATTTAACCTATATAATAATAATAGATTAGCATTTTTGGTAAAAAATAAAAAAAATAAAAAAATAAACCAATAAAATAAATTTAAAAATTAATACAGCTTAAAAAAAAAAAAAATTTTTAATAATAGGTTTTTTTTTAACTTCTTTTAATTTAACCTAACCCATTATTTAATATAAAATAATAGTTTAATAACCTTTTTTTTTTTTATCCAATTAATAATTATTTATGTATTCTACGGGTTCAATAAATAATAAAAATAATTCTGCAAAATGATGAAAAAAGAAGTATGAATATTTATTTTTTTCTTTTCTATATTCTTTTATTACTCATTTTTTATTTTTTATCCTTAAATAGTTTTTTTCTTTTTATTTTTGATAAATTTGATATTTAATATTAAATAATTTTTTTATTTATACTCTAAATGCTTAAATGTTAATGCATTTATGATTTGATATTTTTAATAATATGTTTTTTTTTTTTTTTTTTTTTTTAAAAAAAAAAAAGATTATTATTTTATAAAGAATATTGAAAAATAATAATACCTCTTGTTTTATTTTTTTTTTCTTATTAGCTGCAGAACTTTATTTTTATTTTAATTTATTTTTTTTTCTTTGAATGTTTTATTTTAAAGCTATTCAATATTATTTTTACAATAAAAAATAAAAAATAAGAAATTGAATAATTATATCAAAAATATATATTGATTTAGTAATAATAATAAGAATAATAATTATAATAATAATAATAATAATAGTTATAATAATAATAATAATAATAATAATAATAATAAATAATAAATAATAATAATAATAATAATAATAAAAGTATTTAAATAAACTTTTAATGAACATAACCATATTCAAATAATCATATAATTATAAATTATATTAATTTGACTAAATATATATTTATAGTTGAAAAAACAAACTTAATCATATTAAATCTATATTTTTTTAATATATTTTTTTAGTTTCTCTCTCTTTTTTTTCAAAATTTTTTCTGTTTTTTTATTTATTATTTTCATTTATTCTTCATTCATTCAACATTAAAAAATTATATAACAAAAAGTCTTTTTTATTATAAAAAAGGATATATTAATTTCAATATGTATATTTAATTTTTAATTATTTTTATTTTTATTTTTATTTTTATTTTTATTTTATTTTATTTTATTTTATTTTCATTAGTTAATTCGTTTTTAATAGAAATCCATTAAAAATTATTTGCTTTCCTATATTTAATTTTTTTTTTTTTTAGATGAAGCTTTTGACAGTGATATTTTTTTTAAATAAAAAAAAAAAAGAAGATTGTTATTAATTATTAAATTTATGATTAAATATATTTAAAATTATTATTATTATTATTATTATATAATAAAAATATTATAACTTTCATTATTAAATATAATAAAAGATATATGTAGAATAATAAGTTTTAATTATTAGATATTACTTTAAAATTATAAATAAATAATGTATATGATTCAAAGTTTTATATAATTAGTAGTACTAATAAGCATCTTATTGTAATTTTTATTTTAAATCATTATTAATAAATTTTTTTTTTTATTTCTGTATTTTTTAGTATAGATTACTCAAACTATATATTACATTTAATTTTTATTATATTTATGAAAATATATTTTCATAAAAATATTGTTTGATCATTGTAAAATGATATATTCATTTATTCATTATATTTAAAAATTGCCTTTTATGGATAATTCTTTTAATTTGAATTGAATAATATATAAATTAAAAAAAAATTGTACCACATTAACAAATAATACAAATACATAAAAATTGTAAAACTAATAATAATAATAATAATAATAATAATAATAATAATAATAATAATAATAATAAATAATAATAATAATAAAATTATAATAATAATAATAATAATAATCATAATAATAAATAATAATAATAAAATTATAATAATAATAATAATAATAATCATAATAATAAATAATAATAATAATAAATAATAATAAATAATAAATAGTAATAATAATAAATAATAATAAATAATAATAATAATAGATGATTATAATAATAATAATAATAATAAATAATAATAAATAATAAATAGTAATAATAATAAATAATAATAAATAATAATAATAGTATTAATAATAATAAATAATAATAATTATAAATTTTACTGAAGAATAGTTATAAAAAACATCCACTTTTAAATAAATATAATATTCATATTTAATGAATATTATATTTATTTAAAGTAAATTAATATTATTTATTTAAATACTATTTGCAAATGTTGGAATTTCGTTGTTTGATATTAATAACATACTTTTTATATATAAAATAATTTATAATACTTTTATTTCATTTTAGAATTAAATTATTTGTATGGAATAGAAAGTAAATCGATAAGTATTTTAATTAATACTAATTTTAAAAAATAATTTTTGGATATATTTAAAGTATTTTAGTATAATCATACTAAAGGTGAATGAAATAATTATTATGTTAAATAATATATATATCATAAAAATATATATTCATAGTTTACCATCAATAATAATATTTAGAGTATATAATAATAACAAAATAACAAAATTTAAAATTGAATATTTATATTTATGATTACTATATTATATGTTTCTATCATTATTATTATTTTATTATTTTTTTTTTATAAATACTAGTTATTATATATTTTATATTTTATAGTTAATATTTTTATATTTTATTAATTAATTATATCTTTTAAATATTTTTTAAATAAATCATTATATTATATATGATATTATATATGTTATATATGATAAACAAGAATTATTATCATTGAGAGGCTTAGTCCTGATCATAAATGAAGATAAAAAAGAGATTTTTAATTTACCATTAGATAATACTAATTTAATGCCATTCTATTAGCTCTAAAATATATATTAAATTATTTTTGTTATGTTGTATATTTAATGTTAAATTGGTACATTAATAATAATTATAAAAATAATTATAGTTTTTAAAGTTTATTATTATTTTTTATATATATATATTTGGAAAAGTGGTGAAATGATTTGAGCCTTCAAACTTAATAAATAAATTGAAAATTTATAAATTGCTATCAATTAAAGTTTTATTGAATATGATAAAGAATTTTGTACCACTTTTCAATTACAATATCACATGTACAACATATAACATATAATAAATATGAAAGTATCACATTCATTAATGAATTTTATACATATAATGAGTAATTAATTTTTTTTTGTAGTTCTATAATATTATTATATAAAGCTAGATGCTTATTAAAAAGAAAAATCAAAGTAATATAGAACAATTCTATATTTCATAAAAAATAAGTAAAAAATATATGATAAATATAAAACAAGAATATTAAAAAAATCAATATAAATATTATTAATTATTAATATTATTATGTATAATATTTATATTTATCAATATTTTTTTATATTTAATAATTTTTTAGTTTGGTTTTTTTTTTTAATAATTTTTTAGTTTGGTTTTTTTTTTACAATTTTTTTTTGCAACTTTTTTTTTATATGAATTTTTTTTTTGGTTCATTAAATTGATTAATATATTATTAATTTATGTTTAATTTCCTTTTTTGTTTTTAAATAAAATTTATTAAATAATATATTATAAAACAATATATTGAAATATATTTGTATATGGATCTTTTTATTGTAATTTTAATTTTATTATCATTTTAATTAGAGAAAATATTATTAAATGATATTAATCTGTAATACTTCAATTAGTTACACAATTTAAATATTTAAATAATAAATTAAATAATATATTATCATTATACTTAATAATAAATAAAATTGTATATTATTAATTAATTAATAATATTAATACTAATTAAATGACATATTTATAAATTTTAAAAAAAGATAAAAATATTATATATATAAATATTATATTTATATAAAAAAGTAAATTATAATATATTAAAATTAAATATTATAAACTAAATTTTTATATATAATATGAGTAGTTCAATTAAAATTTAATTAATTTTTTATATTATAGAAAATAATAAATAAAATATAAAATAGCATAATATATAAAATCAATTAGCTAATTATAATATTTAATGTAAACAATAATAATATATTTTAACATAAATAAATATAATATATCAATATATGTAATTTATATTTAATATATAATAGAAGTTTTTAAAAGAAAAAAAATTTTTTAAAAAAATAAAAAATAATGAAATAATATAAAATATTAAATAATATTATTATAGAAATAAGATAATTATATAAATATAATTAAAAAGTCTTTTTTTTTTTCTTAATAATTTTTTATTTTATTTTATTTCAATTTTCGAATATTAAAGATATAATATTTTTTTTTAAAAGAAATATTATATTTGTTATAATATTATAATACTATTTATTTATTTATTTTTTTTCTTTTCTTTTCTTTTATTTATTTCTCTTTATCATAAAAATTTATTTTTTTTATCTTTTAAAGAATAAGAATCGTATAAAAAGAAATTTATAATAAAAAAGAAAAAAAAAGTCAAACTATTTATTATGTATAACTTATTGTTAAAGAATATTTTTTTAATGATATAATTAATTTTTTTTTTTTTTTTACCTTTGCTAAAAAAATAAATTTAAAAAAATATTTTTTTTATAATTTTGTTACGCATAGATAAATATTAAATTACAGTTTAATAAATAGTTAATGAAATATAATGCATTCAATTTTTTAAAAGTAAATTAAAATTTATTATTTTGTTATAGATTTAATAAATATTATTTTTGGAATATTATAAAAAAAAAAAAAAAAAAAAAAAAAAAAAAGATAAAAGATAAATTGAAAGTATATTTAAATCTTGTTTGGAGTAAAATTTCTTTTTATTTATTCTTTTATTTTTTATTTTATTTAATTTTTAAACTTAATTTATTCGTATTTACGAAAGTAATTTATTACAATTAATTTAATTTATATTGTAGATTTTGAACTACTAATTTTAAAATATAAAATTTATATAGAAATAATTCATTAATATAAAATTTATATAGAAATAATTTATTAAAAGTAAGTAAACTTTATCAAATAAATAATAGTATTCAATTCGAAATTTTAATTTTACCACAACAAAAGAATTTCTTATAGTACCTTTTCCTTTTTTTTTTTTTTTTTTTTATAAAGAAATTCTTATTAATAATTGACATAAATATACGTTTTTTTTTTTACACATATATTTATCAAATAAAGAATAAGAAATAAAAAACAATAATTAAAAACAAAAGCAAAATTGGAAAAAAAAATTACAAAAGTTTAAAAAGCATTATCTAATTATTAAAATTGGTTAAATATATAAAAATTTATAATAATAATAATATAAAAAAAAAAAAAAAGAGAAGATAAAATGTTCAAATAAATAAATACTAAAATAATAATATATTGAAACGATTAATCAATTTAATTAATAATTGGAAAACATTAATAAACACAAATATATAATTACATAAGAATTTAATGGGTAAAAATTAATTTTAATTTAAATTGTCATATATATTTTTTATTAAATATAATTAAATATATAAAATATTTTTTACTATATTTTAATTGTTAAAATATTATGATTGAGAACTGAAAATTAATGAATATTTTTGTTTTAAATTACATTATACAGAAATATAAAAATGTCAGTACAAATGTCAGATAATAAAAAGCAGAATATAAATAATAATTCTTCAATAGTACCGTCGTCAGTATCATCAATTCGTGAAGATACATTAATTAACGATGATACGGATGGTTCAAATTTATTACAAAGCGCATCAAAATTAAATAGGTCCATAGTATCAGTGGAAACCCAACAAAGAGAAGATTCCTTAGAAGAAAATACTCAAGAATCGTTAGATGAGGAAGGATTTACTCAAATAATGAATTATAAAACTATCTATCCATTAAGTCCTGATTCAAGTACGTCAACTGAATTAATGGATTTATTTTATAAGAAAGGAAACACTGATGTTATTCTTCCAAATTCATTAAAGATGTCAGTTAATAAAAGATTTAGTGAGGATGAAAAATTTATTGAGAGTACAATAGGCTCAGAAGAAGGAACAAAAAATTTTATAGAGGGATTATCAAAATATTCGACTATAACCTCTTCATCAATTAATCCACAACTTAATAGTTCTGATACTTATAATAAAAACCTTAATTCATCCACAACAACTAATTCATTTAAATCTGTAAATAATATATCACAAAATCCTATTTTTATACCATCATCATCTACAAATTTATTTAATTCAAATTCAAATTCGAATTCAAATTCAAAAATAACTACTATCCCAAAAAACTCGTCTACTTTAACTTCAACTGTAAATTATAATAATAATAAAACATTACAAAAGGGAGATATCGATAATGATGAAGTATCATTTGTCATTGGCAGTGATATTCAAGGTTCTTTTGCTATTCCTTCATTTGAAGAAGAATCTATCGTTATTGCTGATGATATAAAAAGACAATCCTATTGTACTGTTTCTAGTGATCCAAATTATCGTCTTTCCATTTCTAGTATTTCTAATATTGATTTAAATAATAATAATAATAATAATAATAATAATAATAATAATAATAATCAATCTTTTTATTCAACCTCTTCAAATGCAAATAATCGTAATTCTTCATTACCAAATTTTTCAACAGAGTTAATTCAATTATCAGAAGTTATATCGCCTTCTTCTCCAATAATATCAAAATTAAATGATAAAACTACAAAATCAGTAGATACCTCCACTGCATCTTCAGTTGTATCTCAACAAAAAGAAATGAAAGAGAAAAAGGCTCCATTTGATAAGTCAATTTTGAATCCAGTAAATAACAAGGAAGGAAAAGAGAAAAATAAAGAAAAAGAAAAGGATCAAAAGATATTATATGATCGTTCAATGTTACGACAAGTTGATCAAAATTCAAAAACAAGTAAAACAGAAATAAAAAATGAAAAGGTAGTTCACGATAAAAAAATTTCATCTGAGAGTTCAATAGCTTATAAGTCAAACCTGAAATCTAGACCAAAAGGAATAGTAATTGAAACAGCATCAAGTATCAATGATGCTAATATTAACCGAGGTCGTCCTATTAATGTTTTTAAAGATAAAGTTTTTAAAAGGGAAGGTCATTCACAAGACTCTAAAGCTTCAAATCCTATAGCAAAAGAAATTATTTTACCCATTGAAACTCATAAATTTGCAAGACGTAAAAATAGAGCAAGTGATCCATGTACTCCTTCATCACTTCGTCATAATAAATCCGTTTCTAATATCACAAAAGTATCTCCTACTGGCGATATACCACTTTCTGAACGTTTTAATGCTCTTTCATTAAAATCAAAAGTAAATATATTGAAAAATTCAGAAAACATTGGTTTAAGACGTTCAAGTTCGTATAGTAGTATACAAATGTCATCATCATCATCATTATCAAACTCTAGCAGTAAACCACCTTTAAAAACATCAAATTCAATGATATTGGGATTATCCACTAAGAAAGAAAGTACAAAGTTAAATCCAATGGTAAATAATGAAGGAGAAGGTCATACACCTCAAAAAGTAATTGATAGTATAAATAAAATGAATGTTGAATCTAAAAAGAAGACAGTTTCAGAGTACCCACATATTATTGTTTCTATAGCTCAAAATATTGGAATTATCCTTGTTGATAAATCAAATCAATTATTACATTATTTCGAAGAACGTTATCCAAAGCTTCATATAGTCATTTCTATTTTACAAGTAATTGGTCAATATTTCCCTACTGTTATTATACGTGCCAGTAAAATATTGTATCAGGGATATAGTATGATGATGGTACGTGTAAATCTTATAAGAAACTATTTTATTGCTAATAATATTCCCTTCCCAGATATTAATTTAATTATAGGATTATTGAATCAATTAAAGAACCAAATTATTGATAAAATTATGTTAGCAAGAAATGGTCAACTTCAATTGCCTTCCAATCTTAATGAATTTTTAAGAAGAATACAACAACTTTTAACCGGATCTTCACCAAAAAAAGGAAGACGTTCTTTTTCAAAAGCCGATATAAAAATTAAAAATATTTCTATTAGTGGTCCGGTGGGTGGACATCCTATGAATATGGATAGTAATAATTCTCTTCAACTCAATATCATAAAGAAGGATGATGAATCTACTGCCCTTTCTTCAATCTCCGTAATAAGGGATGATTCAAAAATATTGGAGTTAAAAGCACAAACTAAAGAACCAATTCAAATTGATCAAAAAAATAAAAGTAAGGAAAAGGAAGTAGAAGAAGAAAAGGGACGAAAGCAAGGAAATAATAGTAGTCGTAATAGTGGAGATAATACTCAAAGTATTGACTATTGTTATAATAATGTAAGTAGTAATGATTTTTCCAATATATCTGACAATACTCAAACATCCAATAACCGCTATAGTATTCAAAATAAAAATCGAAATTCAACTGCTTCCAATGGTAGTAGTGTTAATGATCCAATTGTGAAGAATAATGCTAATAATGTCAATAATTTAATTGAACTTTTTGAAAAACAAATGATGAGTCAATCATCAAAAAAATCAAATAAGGATACAGAAGAAGATGGTATTAATGAAAGTGTTATACTTTCCTCTCAAGCTCCTCAGGCAAATCCAAGAACTCATTCTCTTAACTATTCTATAAATCAAAGAAAGCAAAAAACAAGTTCTATAGTTAGTGATGATAGGGTTAGTTTATCTACTTCTGATTCAAGTGAATTTGAAAAGGTAGATTTTGATGATAATCTTGGTATTCAAACTATTAACCATGGTAGACATAGAAGATCACATAGTCAACCAGATGATAGCTATTTAGATGATAAGGATGAAATAGAAAATGAAATTTCTTTATCACAAGAAGTTTCTTCTGAACTTCGTCAGCAATTTAGTAAGATTAATGTAAAGAATAATGAGCAAATTAGAGAACCCATTCGTAGTCAATCAATGTTTTTCGTTAAAGAAAAGGAAAGATTAGAAAAATTACAGAAAGTCGCACCAACAACTCAAAAAGCTCAAACAGCTCAAAATGATTTATTAAATGCTGTTAAAAAATTGAGACCAGTTGCTTCATCTTCTTTAATAGGATCTAAAATATCACCAAGATTATCAGTACCATCTGTAGATCTTAGAGATAATAATAAAAATAGTAGTACTATGGATACATCGTATTCCTCAAATAAGTTAATAAAAAGTCCAAGTCTTCCTGTAACTAAAGCTCAATCTTTAGCTTATAAACGTTCGAAAATCGTGGAGGAACTATTTCAAACCGAAAAAACATATGTTAAAGAATTGGCAAGTATTGTTCATCTTTATTTAGATCCATTAGATACAGTTCCTGGTCATTTCTTAGATATGCAAGAATATCAAATTCTTTTTGGTAATTTACGTGATATTTTCGATTTTCATAATGAAGCATTTGCTCCACGTTTGGAAAAATCATGTTTCCCAGATCGTAATAAGTCTATTGTACCTCCACCTTCTATAGGTGCATTCTTCCAGTTAAATGCTCCAGTACTTGCAAATTTATATGGGGAATACTATACCAATTCTAATATGGCTAATAACTTTTTAACATGTATTCAAAATTCTAAATCCAGTCGTTTCTCAACATCATTAGTTAATAATAAACCAAAAGAAGCTATCTTTAAAAAGGAAAATAAGAAACGTTTAAAGAAATTTAAGACTTTTCTTCAATGGGTTTGTGGTCAACCGGAACATACTCAAATGAGTCTTCAGGGTTATCTCCTTTTACCGGTTCAACGTTTACCTCGTTATCTTTTACTTCTTGAACAACTTTTAAAGAATACACTCGAAACGGATAAAGAATATCGTGACTTAACGAGAGCAAAGGAAGCTATTCGAATGGTGGTTGAACAATGTAATGAAAGAATTCGTCGTTTTGAAGAAAAGAAACATGTTATTGAAATAATTAGTAATATTCGTCTTTGTTCTTCTAATGTTCATTCAAAGATGTTAAGATCTTCATCTAATGCTCATAATAAACGTTTACTCTTAGATACTGTTTCAGCTAAAACAAAGGTGGAATTCTTTGTTAAACTTCAAAATCTTACAAAATTAGATGATCTTAAGTTGGTAAAGGAAGGTCAATTCCAAATTTATAAGGTTAAACAATGTAATCCAACATCAGCAACTACTACTAATAAAAATAGTAAAAGAAGTTCAAGACATGGTGTACGTGAACCAATTGACTTTTCAAATTCTCCTGCTTTAAGAGCACAACGTGCAGCTATTGATGCAGCTAAATCTAATTCTGAAAATAAAACTAATGATAGTACTAATAAAGATACTTCGACTTTCTCATCATCATTAAATTCTGTATCTCCAATGATTTATAATACTGTAATGAAAATGTCCCAATCTTCAAAATATCGTCCAATGTCAACTGATTCTGTTCCACCTTCTTCTTATCATAGAAGAAGAAAAACTAGAAGACGTTCTTCTCTTGAATCCTTATCACCACCATTTATTAAGATGTTAGCTAATGATAAAATTAATGGAAATATGATAAAAAGAAATATTAATTTGAATAAGAAAAATAATAATAGTAATATTATTATAAGCCAAAATACCAATAAAGAAAATAATAATAATAATAATAATAGTGTTCCTAATGATAATAATGATGAAAATAATAATAAAGAAAATAATGAAATTTTAAAACGTACTCTATCTACAATTGATGATACTTCAAGCTTAAATTCAGAATTTATAGATACACTCTCACCATCTAATAAATTAGATATTGTTTCAAATACATTAATAAGTCCATCAAATGCTATTTGGGAACATGTATATTTAATTAATAATAATTTAGTTGAAGTTTTATCTTCATCTAATGAATTAGTTCGTATCATGGAATTAGTAAAACCAAAAGTAGGTCATTTACCAAATTCTATTTTAAATTCGGGTTGTCAAGTAGATGTTATAACAGAAAATGGAGTCCAAATGTTGACCGTTTGTGATGGCCAAGTTATGATTTATTTAATGGGATTAAAAGATGAACTTTTTGAATGGAAAGAAGCCATTGAAAAAATTATTCAATAAATATACACTCTTTATATTAATCAAAATCAAAAAAAAAAAAAAAAAAAAAAAAAAAAAAAAAAACATATCTCCATAAATAAATAAATAAATAAATAAATAAATAAATAAATAAATAAATAAATAAATAATTAGATATTTATATTTAAAATTTTTCATTTTTAATTATATAAATATATATATATATAATATAAATGAAATGAATAAGAAGAAAATATATATATTAATCAATTTATTTATTTCTTAATACTCATAAATTAAAATGATAATTATAATAATAATAATAATAAAATAATAATAAAATAATAACAAAAAAAAAAAAAATATATATATATATATATATATATAAAATATAAAAAATATTTTTCTTTATTAATAATTTTAAAGATATTATTAAAAAAGAAAAAATATGTATATTAAAACAAAACAAAACAAAAACAAAAACAAAAAAAAACAAAACAAAAAAAAATTAATCAAATCATTATTATTATAAAGCATAATTAATCAAACATATATAATATGTTTAATATTTAAACAGTTAATTTGGGAATAACAAAAACAAACAATATTTTTTTTTTATTAATCTATATTAAATAAAGAATGTAATAACCTTATAATAAAATCGATAAAAAAAAAAAAAAAAAAAAAAAGCAAAAATAACAAATAAATAATTTATTAAAAACTTTATAAAAATACTAATAATATTATGTCTTCATTTTTATTTTATTAAATTTTATCTTTTTTTTTTTTTTTTTTTTTTTTTTTTTTTTTTTTATTATTATTATTAAAATAATAATAATTTTTATTTTGCTTTCATTTTTATTTTATTTTTTATTTTATTTTATTTTATTTTATCTTATAATTGTACAGTATTGTCAAGAGGGAGAAAGATTAGTGGACACCACATCATCTCTTTTAAAGATGTTACTTCTTTGTTTAATACTAATATTAGTAATTGTGAAAATTATAATATCATTACTTCTAATTTAGTGAATAGTTCAATTGGTGAAAATCGTGGTAATTTAAGTAATTTTCTGAATAATGAATGTGTAAATATATATGTGACGTGGCACCGATTATATAACTTTCTTCTTGGTGGAAGGGATACAGATATAATAGATTTAAATTATAAAAAGGAATGGAATATTTTGTTTAAGAACCAAATTATTTCTGGTGATTATTCAAAAACGCCATTCTTGGTGTGATCTGCGGCTCTATTTACAGAAATTATGACTCGGGCTAGTACTCTGCAAGGGTTACTATTCCGAAAGTATAAGAGCAAACTAACCAGGAGCGTCAACGCTGAGAATACAGTAAGACAGGCTAGCAGGTCCAATTCCTCTGAAGAAGAAGACTATAATTTCTTTCAGATAGACAATTCAAATAAAGATTAAAGTTCGCAATAATTGCGGCTATAAAAAAAAAAAAAAAAACTTCTTTGTCTTCTTTGTTTTATTATTTTAGATTTTTAATAGTGAATTGATAGTGAAAATAATAGTATTGTTACTAATAATGTAATGAATAGATCAATTGATGATCATCATGTTAATATTAGTAATTTTTTGAATAATGAATGTATGACATGGTACCAAATATATATAACTTCCTTCTTTGGTGGAAGAGATGCAGACATTATTGACTTTAGATAATAAAAAAGGAATGGATATTTATTTATTTATTTATTTATTTATTTATTTATTTATTTATTTATTTTTTATTTTATTTTATTTAATAACTAAATATTCCTTTTGATGAATCATTATCATTGAAATCTATACAATCCAAATTAAACAGTAATTTAAACGTCAAGTTAAATTTCGTACTTTCGGTTTCTTACTAATAAATCTATTCCTCTCCCATTGAAGAAATATGTTTTAATTTCGTTTATTCTTAGTCTTGTTAAATATTATGCTCCTCTCTTTGGTTCAAATAAGAGTAGATGCTCTAAAGTTCAAAAAATTATTATTAATAAAGGACTTTATTGGA
>JACVTC010000003.1:2312500-2325000 GCA_016946835.1 Neocallimastix lanati (nom. inval.) | reverse complement strand
ATTTATGTATTATTTAATATGTTAATACATTATTCAATGTTTAAAGTATATTATATAATATTATTTAATTAAATAATGTTAAAATGATACTGGAATGAAAAATAAAAAAGAAAATATATAAACCTTATAATAGTATGCTGTATGATAACTATTTTTATGAGTTGTTTAAATATAAATATATATAAAATATTTAATTTATTATTATCATTAATTTATGTATTATTTAATATGTTAATACATTATTCAATGTTTAAGTATATTATATAATATTATTTAATTAAATAATGTTAAAATGATACTGGAATGAAAAATAAAAAAGAAAATATATAAACCTTATAATAGTATGCTGTATGATAACTATTTTTATGAGTTGTTTAAATATATATATATTAATATCAATATATACATAATTATATCCAATTTATTTCATGATCCTTTTTATTTATTTATTTATTTAATTTAATATTCAGTTTTATTGTATTTTTTTTTTTTTTTTTTTTTTTTTAAAGAAAATAAATAAATAAAATAAAATAAAATAAATAGTTGAAATAAAAGTACAGATTGAATGAAAATAAAATAAAATAAATAGTTGAAATAAAAGTACAGATTGAATAAAAATAAAATAAAATAAATAGTTGAAATAAAAGTAAAGATTGAATAAAATAAAATAAAATAAATAGTTGAAATAAAAGTACAGATTGAATAAAATAAAATAAAATAAATAGTTGAAATAAAAGTAAAGATTGAATAAAATAAAATAAAATAAATAGTTGAAATGAAAGTACAGATTGAATAAAATAATATAAAATATATAGTTGAAATACAAGTACAGATTGAATAAAATAAAATAAAAGTAAAATAAAATAAATAGTTGAAATATAAATGTACAGATTGAATAAAATAAAAATAAAGTTTATATTTTACCAATCATTTATATATCTATTTATTTTTAAAAATTAAAATTTATTATCCAAATATATAATTTTAAAGTTGTAATATATAAAATTTAATGTATCTTAAATGATGTCTCTTTTACTAATTCTTGAAATTTATAATAATTCATTTAATTAGAAAAAGTTTAATATTTAATAATTATTGTATCTCCTTTGATAAAAATTATAATTTTAAATTAAATTTTTTTTATTCTTATATAATATTTTTATATAATTTAAAAATTGTATTACTTAACATCATATAAAATCGATATTAATTATATTAATTATAATTTTGTTTTATTCTCACATATTTATTATTATTATTATTATTATTATTATTATTAATATTATTATTATTTTGAATTTCTTCTAGTTTTTATTATTATTTCTTTATACATTATATTATTAAATATTATATATTAACTTATATTTAATTATATTATTATTTTTTCTTATTTTTTATTTTATTTTTTATTATATTATTATTATTATTATTATTATTATTATTATTATTTTTTCTTTTTTTTTTTTTTTTTTTTTTTTTTTTTTTTTTGTTCTTTTTATTTTGTTTTAATATAAAACTGTATATAATATATAATATATAGAATAAAATAGATATAAATTAAAACTATATAACCTGTTACAGTTAACGCTGCAATTATTAAAATTTTCAGTATATTGGACATTATTAAAAGAATAGATATACATATAAAAGTAATATTTAATAGTTAAACTTATATACCCTTATTATTCATATCAATAAAAAAAATATTTAGTAATAAAAATAAAGTAATAAATAAATTAATAAAAAAAAAAAAAAAAAAAAAGACTGATATTATAAATTAATAACATCAATAACAATATTTTTTTTATTAAAGAGGATATTATAAGCAATATAACAATATATTAAATATACAAGTATAAAATATTATGATATTTTTCTTTTAAATCTAGATATTTGAATATATATACAAAAATTAGTTCAAAGTGAATATCATTATATATATTAATATAAAAATAATTAATTTTTCAATTTTATATACTTAAAATTGGATATTTTATATATTATTAAATATTAAATATACTATCATCATTAAATGAAATATATATATATATATATATAACAACATAAAGAAAAGAATAAAAAAAAATATATATATATATATATATAAATAAAATCAAAACACAAAAAACTAATTGTACTATCATATTTATATATATATATATATATATATATTTTTTTTTTTTTTTTTTTTTTTTTTTTTTTTAAAAAAAATAAACAAATATAAATATAAAAAAATGAAAATGAAATAATAAACATTTATAGAAAAGGTATAAATTTATAAATAATTAATAATATAATTTATATGAAATATTAGTAATAAATGAAGAAATTTTTAACACCATTTATTTTCTTTCTATTTTTCATGATATGATTTCAAAAAAAAAAAAAAAAAAAAAAAAATGAATTAAAGGAGGCCGAAATGAGTGAATCAAATAAAAAAGGTAGTGGAAAGAATCTACTTACAGTCGGTAATGTGAATTATACGGACTCTGAAATTTGTTTGTTAAGTAATAATGCATCATTTAACAATAGCAATGTTCAAGAATCAAGTAATAATAATAATACTAATAATTCTAATAATAACCAAAAGTTAACAGTAAAAGAAATGATTGATAATTTAAAAAAAATTATTGATGAAAGTAGCACATCAAAACTATTTCTTAGTTCTTCTCGTGTACTATTAAATGAAAATACTAGCAATGCTGAGCTAGTTAATAAATCAGAAAATAAACCAGAGTTAAGTAAATTGAGCAAAGCTCATAATATTGAAAATTCAATTGAAGATAATACCATGCTTTTAAATAGCTTACTAAACCTCGAAAACAAAATTAATAATAATAATAGTTGTTGTTCTAATTCTCATATTAATAAAAATATTATTGCTAAAAGTAATAATAATTTAAAACAAAATACTACACTCGAAAACACCGGGGAAGGTGATGAAATGTATCCTATAACTGATTCTTATTTAACAAAATTTTTATCCAGTAATAAAGATAAAGATAAAAATCAAGATCTTTCCGAATTAGTTGAAAATTATGATTTTACAGTGCCACAAGAATTAAATTTAAAGGAAGCTTTCCGTTCATTAATAAAAGAAAATGTAAATTTAAGATTATATTCAAAGGATATCGAATTGGAACTTAAAGATCTTATTAATACTAATGAATTACTTGAGGTATAGATATTAATATATAAATAAAATATAAAGCAAAAATTATATATTGTATATCTATTTATATATATATATAATGTAAAAAAATAGAATAAGATATTTATGAATTAAATAATTAATTACTATTTAATATACGTTTTTATATGTATATAATAATAAAGAATGAAAATGATCAATTAGAAAAAATAAAACGAAAAGATAAGAACTCTACCTCAAATAATATAGGAGCAAATGGAATCGGAGGCTCTTTATTAGTTGGATTATCTGATAGTGAAAGTGTATTACTTGAACAAATTGTTAAAAGAAATAATGACTTAAAATTAAATATAATGCAAATTTTATTAAATTTTTTAATTAAACTTAATGATATTAAAGATGAAATAATATCAGATAAAGGAACGGAATGCTTTTATAATGCATTTGAAGAAATGATTAATGAAGTCGTATCACTAAATGGTAATATGTCCACTAATTTATTACAAAGTTCAATTGAAGAGAGCGTTAAAAAAAATATTGAATTTGAATTTTTCAAATATAAAAATAATTACACTTTCAATATTAATAAATATACTAATTATGTTAATGAAATGAAACATAATATTAGTTCTCTTAAGAAAGAAAAAGAAGTATTGTTAAATGAAAATAGACAATATAAATCTATTAATTCATCTATTCAATCTGATCTAGGAGGTAGTAGACAATCAGATACACTTTCATTTACTTCAATAGCTTCTGATTATCAAGATTCTAAGAGTATATATGTTGGAAGTGAGAATAGCATTAAAAATTCAAAATTCTCTAAATTAACTAATAGTGCTAAAAAGATTATTAAAAATTCAAGTAATAAAAAACTCTTCAAAGATAAAAAGGCAAGAAATAGAGGCTTTTCTGTTACTCTACCAGTTAAATGTAATAATAATACCAATAAAAAAAAATTAATAAATATATAAATAAATAAATAAATAATAATTATTATCTTTATCATAAATACTACGGTAATGTTAATATTAAATACATATATATTTTTTTTAAATAACATTAAAATAGCTTTAGATGATAATAAGGATAAGGAAAAGGAGAGTAAGAGAAGAAACTCTATTATTGATAGTTCAATGAGTATTCCAAATGATGAAATTATACCTCATGTATTTGTTCCACATTCCTACATTAAACCAACTAAATGGTATAGAAATAATATTATTATAAATACTTTTTTTTTTTTTTTTTTTTTAATAGTACAATTGAAAAAAAAAAAAAAAAAAAAAAAAAAAAAAAAAAAAAAAAAAAAAATACTATTATTATTATTATTATTATTATTATTATTATTATTATTATTATTATTATTATTATTATTATTATTATTATTATTATTATTATTATTATTATTATTATTATTATTATTATTATTATTATTATTATTATTATTATTATTATTATTATTATTATTATTATTATTATTATTATTATTATTATTATTATTATTATTATTATTATTATTATTATTATTATTATTATTATTATTATTATTATTATTATTATTATTATTTAACATACTATAAAATTTTCATTTAATTAAATTACATTATTATTTTTAAATAAATTTTAGTGAAATATGCCAGGAATTATGTTGGAGAAAAGAAGTTAGATGTAAAACATGTGGTTTTCGTTGCCATGAAAGATGTCAAGGACAAGCCGAAAAAGTTACTTCTTGTATTGTAAATAAAGTTCAAAAAGCTAATATGATATCTGGTATTTATATATATATATATATATATATATATATAAGATATTAACAATAATATTTTTCAATAATATTTTTTTTATCTATTTTTCCTAAAAACTTACTGTTATTATTATTATTATATTATTATTATTATATTAAAGAAATTGATTCTCATAAAAAATTATTCGGAACTAGAATTTCAACATTCGGTATTAATGAAATTGATTATATTCCATCTATTGTTAAATGCTGTGTTAATGAAGTTGAAAAAAGAGGTTTAAGAGTTGAAGGTATATACCGAAAATCTGGTAATGTAATAAAAACAAGAAATCTTGTAAAGTAAGTACTATAAATTAGATATGTAATTATATATTATGATTAATATAAATTAATTAATGATTATATAATACAAACTTTATTTTTTAATTTAATTTAATTTAATTAAATAAATTTATTTTATTTTATTTTTTTAATTAATTTAGGGCATTCGACAGTGGTGAAACCCCAGATATTTCAGAAACAGGGGAATATCCAGATATTACTGTTATTACAAGTACTCTTAAACAATACTTCAGAGATTTACCAGAATCATTAATACCAAAAAGATTATTTGAAAGTATTAAAGAAATTATGGGTAAAATATTATCTAAAAAATGATATTATTAATAATTATTAATAATAAAAAATTTTAATATTAATAATAATAATAATAATATAAAATTATTAATGAAAAATTGTTAGTGATAAATATTTTTATAAAAAATAATATTAATTATAATTATATGTTATTTTTTTTTTTTAAAAAAAATTATATATATATATATATATTACTATTAGATAATGATGATGAATTAGAGCAAATTCATAAAATGAAGATTTTAATAGAAAAAGAATTATCAAAATATAGCTATGAAACTTTGAAATTCTTAAGTTTACACTTGAATAATGTTGATGCAAATTCTGATGTTAATTTAATGACTTCAAAGAATCTTGGTGTTGTATTTGGTCCAACATTGATAGGTGATCCAGGAAAAACTGAAGATAATCAAAACTCTAATATGATTTCTACTGTTTGCAGAGTAAGAGCAATCAATTTAATTATTAGATATTGTAGAGATATATTTGATTATAATTCCAATAGTAAAGATGAGAAAAGTTTTACTTCAGAAATAGTTTTAGATCCTATGAATGGCATGGGTGAAAAGAGCGTTAACATTGATAATGAAGAAGGAGATGAAGTATCAATTCGTACTACAAATGATTATGCTGAAAAGAATAGCATAAAATCAGAAACAGTAGCTCAACTATAGAAAATGTATACATAAAAATATATATATATAAATATATAAATAGAAAATTATAAAAATTTATTCTTATAAAAAAAAATATATATATATTTTATAATAATATTTATATAACAAAAACTATTATTGATTAATATTTATTCTATGAAATATTTATACTTTATTATTTTATTACTATCTTTTTTTATTTAAAAATTTCAATTTATGTTAGATATATATATATATATATATATAAAATAAAATTTTCAAATTAATTTAGAAATATATTCATTCTTTATTCATATATATTTTTTTTTTTTTTTTTTTTTTTTTTTATTCTTAGAATAATATAATAAAAATAATAATAATTAAAATAATAAATAATAATAATAAAATTATAATTATAAAAGATAAAATTAATTATAAAAAAATGATTTATTATATTATATTTATATATCATTACCGTTTAAATTTGAAAATATTTAATATATTTTTTTTATTATTAATAATAATAAAAAAAAAAAAAAAAAAAAAAAAAACATTAATATATCATATGTATTATTACATAAAAATCTTCTTTTTTAAAATAAAGTATTATAACTTATATTTTAGTTTGCAAAAATTATATGAATTTTATTTATTTATTTAATATTATAATTATTTTTATTTATTTATTTTTTTTAAGTCTATTTTGATCTAAGGAAATAATTAAAATTAAAATTAAGAATAATGAATGTGGTGCATTTCGCCAATTTTTATAATATACATTTTCAATACGCCATTTATTTTTAATGGCTTGTAAAATTTTTTATTAACGCCATAAAAAATTTAAATACAATTATATGTAAAAAAAATAAATGTATAAATAAATAAATAATGAATGTAATAATATAAGTATATAAAATAAAATAAAATAAAATAAAATAAAATAAAATAAAATAAAATAAAATAAAATAAAATAAAATAAAATAAAATAAAATAAAATAAAATAAAATAAAATAAAATAAAATAAAATAAAATAAAATAAAATAAAATAAAATAAAATAAAATAAAATAAAATAAAATAAAATAAAATAAAAAATAAAATAAAATAAAATAAAATAAAATAAAATAAAATAAATATTGAATGTAGTAATATAAAAGTACAAGTATATAAAATAAAATAAAATAAATATTGAATGTAATAATATAAAAGTACAAGTATATAAAATAAAATAAAATAAAATAAAATAGAAATAAAATAAAATAAAATAAAATAAAATAGAAATAAAATAAAATAGAAATAAAATAAAATAAAATAGTAAAATATGAATATATAGTACAGATTGATTAAAATAAAATAAAATAAAATAAATATTGAATATAATAATAAAAGTATAAGTATATAAAATAAAATAAAATAAATATTTATTATTATTTTTATTAAAGAATATTAAAGACAATTTATTTTTAAAAATAAAATGTTTTATTTAATTATTTATGTTAAAAAGCAAAAAAAACATTTATATTTAATGAGATTATTAACAATCAATAATATTATTTTATATATATTAAATTACATCATTAATTGAATATAATAAAAATGTAAAAAATTTTCATTTCTAAAACATTGATCTTTAATATTCTTTAATAAAAATAATAATAAATATTTATTTTATTTTATTATATTATATTATATTTTATTATATTTTATTTTATTTTATTTTATATACTTGTACTTATATTATTACATTCCTTTATTCCTTTATTTGTTTTTTTTACAAATAATTGAAAAACTAAGTTTTCAAAATTAATATTAAGAATAACATTGGATAATTAAAATAATAATTTTAATTATATAATTAAAAAATATTTATATAAATATAAAAATGGAAGAAAATCTAATTATTGATGTAAGAGAGTCTAACAAAGGAAAAGAGCAAATTATTATTAATAAAAATTATAAATTTAATTTTTCATATATAAGAAAATATAATTCCAAAGTTTATAAATGTACCGAATGTAAATAAATAAATAAATGTAAATCTTTTATTATTTTAAATGATAAGAAAGAAATCTTAAAATATAATAGTTCACATAATCATCCTGAAAAAAAATACGATGTATCTCTATGTATAATGAAGCATAAAATTAAAGATAGAATTGAAAAAGGTTTCAATTCCTTTTGGTAAAAAATAAAATCCCTATATAATAAAATTTCTGAAGAAATGGGACTTATATGTCTAGAATATAATTCAATTAAATCCAAATATCAAGAAATTTAAATAAAAAACTACTATCCAATGTAACAACATTTGCTGAAATTCCTAATGAATCTGAATGTTATAAAACAAAGAGAGGTGAAAATTTTATGATATTCATAAATTCTAATTTAATAATTTTTCAATCCCCTTTTCAAGTAAAATTATTTAAGGAATATAATAACGATATATTTGTTGATGATACCATTTTAGGGTTAGGGTTAGGGTTAAATTTAGTTTTCAAATATTTCTTACAAGAACTTATGCTAAAGAATTAGATAGTTTTTTCACTACTTCTTTTGCAATATTAAAAAATAAAGATCAAGAAGTATATAAAAATATTATTTGAAAAATTAAAAAAAAAAAAGCTAGTACATGTAACAATAATATTATAATTGAACTAAAAAATTTGCAATGTAATTTTGGAAGGGACATATCTAAAGCAATAAAAGCAATATTTCTTAATACAAATATTAAATATTGCATTTGGCATTATAAAAAATCACTAGAAATTAAAAAAATAAATTATGCTATAATGAAGTAAAAAATGATAATAATATATTTATTTATTATAATTCTATTTCAAATTTACCATTTATAAATCCTGAATACATATTTGATATTTATGCTATAATAAAAATTAAATCCATTAAAAATGATTATTGTCAATTTTTAAAATTTTTATAATATTTTTATAAAACATATTTAGTTGGTTATGATATGAAAATTTGGAATTATTATAATAATATGGAACATATAACAAACAATACCTCAGAATCACTCAATAATTATTTAAATAATTTATTTCCAATAAAACCATCTTATTATGAATTAATAGATAAATTAAATGAACTTAAACATTTATCATATTATGATTATCAAAGAAAAATAAGAGGAATTTTGGAAAATAAAAAAAAAAGAAATAAATAAAGCTAATGAAATCAGTGTCTTAATTGAACGCTACAAAAATATTAAAGCCAAGTTAATTGACCTAAATGTGATAGAAATAATATTATTAATTTGTGGTTTGATTATTTAACTGATTTAAATAATATAATATAAATATTACTTTGTAATAAATAACTAAGAAATGAGGAATTACTTAACGAAATAATCAGAATTCTGTCATTCAAAAATTTAATTTATAAAGCTTATTAAATTTATACGGTTTAAATAAATATTCAAATACGTCTGTATAAATAATAATTTTATCATTATAATTATATTTTTTAATAAAATTTAAATAAAAGAATTATTATTAATAATATTTTTTTTTTAATAACATTTTATATTTTTATATAATTTTTTTATTAATAGCATTTAAATAAAAGCATAATTATTAATAACATTTATATTTTTATATAATTCTTTTATTAATAATATTTAAATAAAAGAATTAAAATCATAAAATCTAAACATTATATGATTTATTTAATTATTCACTTAATAATTAATTTAAAAATTGAAGTAACAAAATAATACAATAAAATAATATTATGTAGCATAATATAGCTAAAGCCACATATTTATATATATCACTTGAAAATTGGCGTAATGCAACTTTCCCAAGAATAATAATATACATGTCACGTGAAATTCAAAATCATATCTTTTTTTTTTTTTTTTTTTTTTTTTTTTTTTTTTTTTTTTTTTTTATTTGTTTGTTAAATATAATTTTTTTTTTTAAAAAAATTTTTAATAAATAATATAATATAAAGATAATAAAGTATAAAATAAGTTTAAATTGTAAAAGAAAAAGAAATTTAATTTATTTAAAAAAAAAAAAAAATTAAATATTATGTCGAGTGGAATTGAAAATCAGATTATCATTGTCATTGATGGTTCAGGTACTATGACCTGTCATATAGAGAAATTTTTGAATTTTTTAAACCTAATTATAATGTATGAAATATTATTTTTTTCTTTTAATAAGTTTATTTTACTAATTATCTTTATTATATATACATATATATAATATATATAAATATATTTTTTATTTAATTATATAAATAATTTAAATAAATGAAATTTACTTTCTAAAATAAAGTGAGAATAATCTAGAAGGAAAAATTTCAAAAGTATAACTTTTTTTTTTTTTTTTTTTTTTTTTATTTATATATTTATTTATTAAAAGAAATTTTAATAATTTATAATATATATGAGTTTAATTAATATTTATTATTTTATTTTTAAAAATGAAATCTTTACAATAAATTAAATACAATAATAAATTTAATATTTTAACGCATAAATATTTTTTTATTTTAATAATATATTTTTTAATAACTAATAATATAATAATATAATTTAACAACAATTGTAATAATTGAATATTAAAGAATACAATATTTAATTATGTTATATATAATGATTATCCTTCAAATTCAGCTAAAACTATATATAAAGGACAGAATTGCAATGATAGTGATTCCATAATAAGAAAAATTAAATCTTTAAAATTAAGAGATGGAGGTATATTAAGAAATGCATTGGGAGAAGGCTTAGCAGCTGCTTTGGAAGTAATTATTATATTATTAGTAATATTATTATAATAATATTAATTATTCTTATTTTAACGAGAAAAAATATTTATAAATATATTTTAATTAATAAATTTTATTATAACCATATTAAAAGATATTTAAAGAAGATAAATATAAAGACAATAAAATAAAAAAATATTGTATTATAATAAGTAATACAGCATTTTATAATACAAAAGTTAGATATTCAAAAAAATATTTTAGAAAGGATATTGACAGCTTAATAGAAGAATATAAAAAGGTATTAATATATTTTATGTAATAATTTAAAACATAAAAAATATTTCTTCTTCTTCTTTATATATATAAAAAGAAAGAAAAGAAAATAAAAGAAAAAGAAAAAGAAATTCATATTTAATATATAATAATATAATATTATTATTTAATATTATTATTTATGTTATTTTTAACAAATATAGAATTCCATTGATATTTCAATATTTACCACTATTGGAAGTATGGAACCTGATAATAATATATTAGAAAAGGTAAATTACATATAATAAGAAATTAAAAAATAAAATTTTCTTGAATAATTACAATAAATACATATAATTTTTACCATTACTATTATTACTATTACTTCTTCTTCTTCTTCTTCTTCTTCTTCTTCTTCTAATAATAATAATAATAATAATAATAATAATAATAATAATAATAATAATAATAAATATAATATTAATAATAATAGTAGTAATAATAAATATGATAATAATAATGAATATAAGATTAATAATAATTATAATACTAATAATAATTGAAAATATATATATATATATATATATATATATTATAGGTAAATAATAATAAAGGAAGAATATATGAAAATAAGCAATATATAGTAAGATTAGATGGACTCAAAACTCCTACAAAATTATTTGCTGAATTTGTAACCAGAAGTATGATATTTAAAATTTCGAAATTTTATTTCAAATAAATAAAATTTTAATATTAATTACATACATTATATTATATAGATGAAAAAGATACATTAAAAGTACAAAATTCAACCATAGCTAATGAAAAATCTCAACAAGTAATAAATAAAACTGTTAAGAATGAAGAAAAACTTCAAACACCTATATCACTTATTAATAAAGAAATAAATAAAGAACCTGTTCATATTCCGTTACAAAATGAAAAGAAGAACGTTGAGAATATAAAACAATTGAAATTTATTGAGGAACAACAAAAGAAACACCAAAATTACATTAATAAAACCCAAACTTCTTCATCAATAGCGTCACCAGCTTCATCTATAGAAATGAATGTAACATCACAATCTAATTCTTTATTAAATATTAATAATATAAAAAATAATAATAGTAATACAGTGGCTAAGCAAGAAACCAAGATAACTAATAAAATTAATAACGTCTCAAACTCTAAAAACAATAAAATTGAAACAATTAATAAGAGTGCAAATTCAATAGTTACAACCCCAACAAAAACTTCAAATTCTAATGCTGTAAATATGACTACACCAATAATGAATTCCTCATCAATTTCATCTACCACAACTGTAAAAATTGAAAA
>JACVTC010000003.1:2232500-2307500 GCA_016946835.1 Neocallimastix lanati (nom. inval.) | reverse complement strand
AAAATTATATATATATATATTAATATAGACAAGAATAAATAATATGATATTAATTTATATTTTTAAAGTTATTAATAATTTTAATAATTGTAGTTTAAATTATTATATTAAAATTTATTAAGTAGAACTTCTTCTTTTACCATGACCATCGCCACTTTTTTGTTTACATTCAATATAACCTATACCATAGATGTTATCTGAACATGTACAAATTTCATTTCAACTTGAGCATTATTAACACAACTTGTACAATCATAGTAAGTTTTTGGATAATGACAACTGGAATTTACTTTTTCTTTTGGATAACAAATATGAGTGTCTCTGAAAAAGCAATCTATGTAAATATATAGATTGATGATAAATTTATTATTTTATTATTTTTATATATTTAGTAAAATTAAATTTAAATAATTTAATTTAATTAAAAAAAAAAAAAAAAGCTCATACTAAAATAATTATCATAATAGAGATTTGGAATCTTTCCATATAATTTATATTTTTTTTTCTATATTACTATGGATTAATAAATATATTTTATTTTAGAAACGAAAAAATTTTAAAAATTCTAATGTTTATAACTTTTATATATATAATTACATATCCTGTAGGCCATGCATTTTTTTCATTTCTTTAGTTGGAAGTTCACCTGAAAGATTATTATCATTGAGATATCTTTCAATAATAAATAAAAAATTATTTAAACCATTTTAATGGATTATCTTTACTTTACTGTATATATTATATTATATATATATATTTACAGGATTTCTAGTATTGTTAATTTTCCAATAGAATTAGGAATAGGTCCAGTTATATTATTTTTGTGTAATTTTCTTTTATTTAAAATCATTATATGTGAAGGGAAAAGTATTTAGATATCAGTATATTTATAAGAATGAATTTATATATATATATATATATATATTAGGAATATTTACAATTCTTTTAATTCTGTTAAATTTCCAATAGATTCAGGAATGGATCCACTTAAATTATTATCTTGTAAAAACCTTTTTTTTTTTATATATTTATAATAATTAATATTAGTATATATAATAATAAATGGTATTCAATATATATATCTTTCTATTTACAAATTCTTTAATTTAACTAAATTTCCAATGGATTCAAGAATGGATCCACTTAACTTTTTTGCTACGTTTTTTATATTAAACTAATTTGAAAATTTTATAGCTTTAAATTTATATCTATTTATTTTTATTTTTTATTTTATTATAAACATAATTGATTTATTGTTACATAAAAAGTTTATTTTTGTCATACACTTTTCATTTTAAATATTCTATAAAAATTAATATTTGGAGATTGTGTACAGTCTTTATATATGTTTTAAGATCTCAATGAAAATAAAAAAAAAAAAATTAATTTATAATCGATGATAATACTTTCACCAAATCTAAAGAATTTTAACGATATTACATCAAATATATCATATAATCTTTTTATCGTTTTATATTGTATATATTTATTTCCCTTTTTTTTATCTTGTTTTTTTATTTTTATTTTTTTTTTTTTAATTTTTTTTTTATAATTAAAATAATAAATATCAATAAAATGAGTAATGAATTCAACAAAATTTCTAAAAAAAATTAAACAATTTATTAATAATCATGAAAGTTTCAACATAAATAATAATAATCAAGCACGTATTGAATATTTACCAAAAAATATAACCGAAAAAAATATATATCTTTTAAAAAAAATTTTTGATATTTACAAATTATTGAGAGAATCGGATGATGTAAAAATAAATGGAATAATGATCAAGGTTATATAAAGCAAGTCTTATGCGAATAGAACAATACAATTTCTTATAAAGGAAACTTTATCTCATATTTTATTGAATATAATTTCAATACTATTATAATGACAAAAATATTTTTAATTCAGGTTTTTAATTATAGAGAGAAAAAAAAAAAAAAAAAAAAAAAAAAAAGTCATAACCTTTTCACCAATTTCATCTGTCATAGCCATATACGGTATAATTATTAATATTGAATTTTAATTTTTATATATATATATATTTTTGTATATATTGATTTATATACAATTATATAATTATATACTAAAATATAGTTGAAAATATAATTGTTATACATAATTGTATTATATATTAATTATATAATAATTATAATAATTAAATTTTTTTTTTTCCATTTAATTTAATAGAAAAAAAAAAAAAAATCTACATTTTTTTTAAAAAAAAAAAAACACTTTTAAAATTTTTATATATTTTTAATTTTATATATATTATACTATTTTAAAATTTATAAAAATGTCAGAAAAATCAAAAAATTTATTTTATAAATTTATTGGAGGTGTTACTGTTGCATCATTAATTGCTGTTGGTTTATGGTGGTTAAATTCTCTGGATGATGAAGACGAAGTAATTGATTTTATACAAAACTCAGATGATTCAAATATCAATTTTAACGAAAATCATTCAAAAATAAAAATAGTTATATCAGGAAAAAATGTAATTCTTTTTATTTATTTATTTATTTTTAAAAAAAAATAGTAATAATTAAATATAATTTATTTTTAACTCAATATATAACGATATATTTCGTTCAATAAAAAAAATTTAAATTTATTGATAAAATTAGATTATATTAAATTCATCAAATCCAAAAGAAATTGATGAAAATCAGATTTCAACATTGTTTGTTTTATCCGATAATTTCGATATTTATATAGTAATTCAAGTAAAAGATGAAAACGAACAGAATGAAATCTTTAATTCAATAAGTAAACATGAAATTTTCACAACTGGTATATTAGACATTAATAAAGTACTATTTTGTTCAACTGCTCCTGGAAAAGGTCATATTGCAAGACATATTGAATCATATATATTTGTAGACGACGATGTTGAAAATATAAATAATTTTTCAAAATTTATACCCAAAATAATTTGTATTTCAGATACAAATTCAAATTCATTAATAAATAAAAATAATGTTGAAATTGTTCAATCATTGGAAAAAAGTAGTATAATGAATGTTAAAATTAATTAATTATATTTACAATAATTAAATTATTAAAAGTGAAAAAAAAAAAAAAAAAAAATAAAAAAAAAAAATAAGAATGAAAATAAAATAAAATAAAAAAAAAAAAAAAAAATATAAAGTAAAATAAGAATAAAAAAAATAAAAATAAAAAATCTACTTGATAAATAATGTGAAATACAAAAAATTGAATATAGTTATTAGAAAATAATAAAATAATTTAATAATTAAATCGCTATAACGATTTTTGAATAGTATTGTTATAAAATAGAATATAAATTATATTTAATTAAAATATATAATTAAAAGTGAAAGGGAAAATAACAAATATATTTTATTTATTATTTATATTAATTTATAGAATATAAAAATCAAAAACAAAAAGAATAATAATAATAATAATAATAATAATAATAATAATAATAATAATAATAATAATAATAATAATAATAATAAAAACTAAAAGCAATATTAAGATTATAATAAATAATTTATTTAATAAAATTTTATTAATACTAATAATTACAAATAATATTAATATTAATATTAATAAATATGAAAAATAAAATTATATCATTATATCCAATTTGATAAAAATAAAAACTTGATTGTTGTAATATAAACAATGTTATAACATATATTACATTTTTTTTTTTTTTTTTTTTTTTTGTTTTTTTTTTGTTTTTGTTTTGTTTTGTTTTTGTTTTGTTTTGTTTTTGTTTATTTAATCTATTAATATTACTTTATAATATTAAATAATTTGTTATATTTATCTATTAATGTATTATCATTTTATGAAACAAAAAAAAAAAAATTTTTTTTTTATAATTCAGGCATATTTCTTTGAATTCTCATCTAAAGAAGTAATTTATAAAATAAATAATTAATATATAATAAAACATATAATAATAAAAAATTTTATTTAAAATATATCTATATATATATATAATAAGAAACTTACTTGATTATTCATAACTTTTTTCAATAGTCTTATTTTATTCTCTTTTGTTTCATCTTCTCTACTTACAGCATAAGCAAACATCTGTGATATTACATTTGTATTCCTGGTATTAGAATTTGATTCATTATTAAATATTGAATTAACAAGTGTCACTGAATCTACAGAAAATGGATTATTTAAAGATAATTGTTCTTTCTGGAGACATATATAACGTTTATTTAATTGTTTGGAATCAAATGAAAAAAGATCTGTTATTTTTTGTACAAAATGTTCAAATTTAATATTTTTTTTATTATTACAAGAAGTCGGGGATTTTGAGTTTGTAGACATTACAGAAATATTATTATTAATTATGTTCTGCTTTTTCGAATTATTATTGCTATCCGAAAAATCAAATACTTTTAATTTTTTATATTGAGCATATGATCTCATCCATGGATGCTTTAAAATATCTTGTAATTTGGCTCTCTGATTTGGATCAAAACAAAGCATTCTTGATAATAACATCTTACATTCTTTAATTTTTTTTTTTTTTTTTTTTTTTTTTTTTTTTTAAATTTTATTTAATTTAATATTATAATATTTTGTTTTATTTTTGTTTTATTTTTTTTAATAATATAATAATTAATTAATGAGTAATTTATATATATGATTTTTTATTTTTATTTTTATTATTTTTTTTTTTTTAAAAAATAATTTATTAATTATTTAATAATGTACCATATGATAAATAATCTGGATAATTCGGGCCATCTATTATATTTATTTATTATTTATATATCTTAATAAAATTATAGAATATAAATTATATTATGAATAAATTGTATATATAATAAAGATTTAAGAAAAAAAAAAAATTTTTTTTCTTACTATACATAAGATCCACCATACGAATATCATTCATATTAGGTTGAACTGGATCAAATGGTAGTATTCCAGTTGTTAAAACATATAATACAACCTTAACAGTATATACACATTATAATTTAAATATTATTATTATTATTATTATTATTATTATTATTATTATAAATAAATATATGTTTCCTTACACCAAGACCCCAAACATCAAGCTCTGGTCCCCAGTATGGTTGTGACAGTATGACTTCTGGAGCTTGATAAACAGGTGATCCACAGAATTCATTTATTTGTGAACTAAACTTAGTATAAAAGCATGCACTTCCAAAATCTAATAAAACTATTCTTCCTGTTTTATCTTCTATCATAATATTTTCACATTTTACATCCTAAATAATTTTTTTTTTTTTTTTTAAATAAAATAAAATATAAAATAAAATAAAATAAATAGAAGAATATTAAATAAAAGTACAGATTGAATAAAATAAAATAAATTAAATTAAATAGTGAAGTAATTTAAAAGAGTAAAGTTATAATAAAAATAATATAAAATAAATAATAGAATATTAAATACGAAAAGTACAGATTGAATAAAATAAAATAAAATAAAATAAATAATAGAATATTAAATACGAAAAGTACAGATTGAATAAAATAAAATAAAATAAAATAAATAATAGAATATTAAATACGAAAAGTACAGATTGAATAAAATAAAATAAAATAAAATAAATAATAGAATATTAAATACGAAAAGTACAGATTGAATAAAATAAAATAAAATAAAATAAATAATAGAATATTAAATACGAAAAGTACAGATTGAATAAAATAAAATAAAATAAAATAAAATAAAATAAAATAAAATAAAATAAAATAAAATAAAATAAAATAAATAATAGAATATTAAATACGAAAAGTACAGATTGAATAAAATAAAATAAAATAAAATAAAATAAAATAAAATAAAATAAAATAAAATAAAATAAAATAAAATAAAATAAAATAAAATAAAATAAAATAAAATAAAATAAAATAAAATAAAATAAAATAAAATAAAATAAAATAAAATAAAATAAAATAAAATAAAATAAAATAAAATAAAATAAAATAAAATAAAATAAAATAAAATAAAATAAAATAAAATAAAATAAAATAAAATAAAATAAAATAAAATAAAATAAAATAAAATAAAATAAAATAAAATAAAATAAAATAAAATAAAATAAAATAAAATAAAATAAAATAAAATAAAATAAAATAAAATAAAATAAAATAAAATAAAATAAAATAAAATAAAATAAAATAAAATAAAATAAAATAAAATAAAATAAAATAAAATAAAATAAAATAAAATAAAATAAAATAAAATAAAATAAAATAAAATAAAATAAAATAAAATAAAATAAAATAAAATAAAATAAAATAAAATAAAATAAAATAAAATAAAATAAAATAAAATAAAATAAAATAAAATAAAATAAAATAAAATAAAATAAAATAAAATAAAATAAAATAAAATAAAATAAAATAAAATAAAATAAAATAAATAAAATAAAATAAAATAAAATAAAATAAAATAAAATAAAATAAAATAAAATAAAATAAAATAAAATAAAATAAAATAAAATAAAATAAAATAAAATAAAATAAAATAAAATAAAATAAAATAAAATAAAATAAAATAAAATAAAATAAAATAAAATAAAATAAAATAAAATAAAATAAAATAAAATAAAATAAAATAAAATAAAATAAAATAAAATAAAATAAAATAAAATAAAATAAAATAAAATAAAATAAAATAAAATAAAATAAAATAAAATAAAATAAAATAAAATAAAATAAAATAAAATAAAATAAAATAAAATAAATAAAATAAAATAAAATAAAATAAAATAAAATAAAATAAAATAAAATAAAATAAAATAAAATAAAATAAAATAAAATAAAATAAAATAAAATAAAATAAAATAAAATAAAATAAAATAAAATAAAATAAAATAAAATAAAATAAAATAAAATAAAATAAAATAAAATAAAATAAAATAAAATAAAATAAAATAAAATAAAATAAAATAAAATAAAATAAAATAATTATGATATTAATAATGATAATAAATATTTTGATAAATAATAAAATATATATATTTAATAAATTAATATTTACTCTATGAATAATATAATTATTATGAAGGTATTCTAAAGATATTATATATATATATATATGTTAATTCATAAATAGGAAGTAATTAGGTAATTATTATAATTTAAAAATATTTACGTAATGCTACAATAACTTCATATATTATTTCTTTTGCTTTTTTTTCTGAAAGCTTTCCATTTTCTATGATATAATCACAAAGATCTTTTCCTTGAATTTTTTCTGTTATTAAATAAAAATAATTCGACGTCCTTACCATATATCTATTTATAATTTAAGAAGAAAGAAAAAGTATTAATATAATATAATTATTACTATTATTATTATTATTATTATTATTATTAACATAAATATTTATATATGTAATTCTTATTATATTAATAATTGTAATTTTAAAATATTATTTTAGTGTACTTCATATATAAAATATTTGGATGAATAAGTAATGAAGAAATAGTAGCTTCTTTTAACAAATCTAATTCATAATCCAAATAATACTGATATGTTTTTGATTTTTTATCAATTTTTGGTTTTTTTGCTCTTGGAATTACTTTACATACCAACTAGATTTATTTAAATTTTGGTTAATATTGGTTTGGTAAAAAAATTAAATACAATAAAAATACAAAAAGAAAAATTTTATTTAAATAATTCAATTAACAAAATACTTCTTTTCCAGTAACCAAATCTTCAGTTGCTCTAATTTCTCCACATCCACCTCTTGCTAATACATATGTTAATTTAAATCTATTATCAATAATTTTTTCCTTGTAATACTGTTTTGTTACTTCATCATACCGTTCGTTATTATTATTTTCAACATTATTAAATTTTTCCATATATATATTATTATCATAAGCTTCATTTTCAATTGCATTATTTTGATTTTCATTATTTGTTAAAACTTCATCTTCAACTAATTCATTACTCTTCTTCTTACAATCTGATAATGATTTATTATCTATTTTCATTTAAATTTTTATAATTGTTATTAATAATTTATTTACATTTTCAATAGTACTATTTTTTTTTTTTTTTTTTTTTTTTATTTTTTTTATTTTATTTTATTTTATTTTATTTTTATTATTCTCACTTGAAGTATTCTCAAGTACCTTTATATTATTAATTTTAATATTATTTAAATTCAACCTTACCTTTTTCTAAATTATTATTGTTTATCTTATTTTCATTAAATGTTATACTGACGTTGACATCATCTTTTTTTTGTTCTTCAATTTTGACTGAGGACTCATTATATTGATCCTCTAATCTTTTAATAATATCTGTATTTGTTTTATCTAAATATTCTTCTTTAATGTATGACTTTTTAGTACTTTCAATTTTATTATTCCCTACTATTTCTTTCATCATTATTTCATTATTATTTCTTTTACTTTTATTTATATTTTCACCAATATCAACTCTAATAATATTTCTCATTATTTTATTCATATCGAACATATGAAAATTTTTTTCTTCTTCATGATTTTCTTTTTTCTCAACATTTTTATTTTCAATACTGATTTCATCTTCATTACTGAACCTTTCTTTATTTTTAATACTGATTTCATCTTCATTACTGAACTTTTCATTATTTTCAATACTGATTTCATCTTCATTACTGAACCTTTCTTTATTTTCAATACTGATTTCATTTTCATTACTGAAGATTTCTTTATTTTCAATACTGATTTCATCTTCATTAGTGAACTTTTCATTATTTTCAATACTGATTTCATCTTCGTTACTGAACTTTTCATTATTTTTAATACTGATTTCATCTTCGTTACTGAACTTTTCATTATTTTTAATACTGATTTCATCTTCATTACTGAACTTTTCTTTATTTTTAATACTGATTTCATCTTCATTACTGAACTTTTCATTATTTTCAATACTTATTTCATCTTCATTACTGAACTTTTCTTTATTTTCATTATCATTTTTTTCTTCATTATTGAAAATTTCCATATTATCATTAAATATTCTATTTTCATTATCAATTTTTTCTTCATGATTGAGTCTTTCTATACTATCATTATCGATTTTTTCTTCATTATTGATTTTTTCTTCATTATTGATTTTTTCTTCATTATTGAGATTTTCTTTATTATCATCAACTATTTTATCTTCATTATTAATTTTTTCTTGATTATCAAAATTTTCTTCATTATCGAGATCTTCTTTATTATCGTTATTGATTTTATCTTCATTATGGAGGTCTTCCTTATTTTTATTACCTTTTCTACCTTTATTATTGAGATCTTCTTTATTTTCATTATTATTCTTAATTATCACTATATCTTCAATAAATTTATTATCATTACTTTCACTATAATCAGTGAAAGTTCTTACATTATTCTCAAGTTTTTTTTCTACATTTTCATCTGTACTTATTTTATCAATATTTGCTAAAGTTATATTAGAATTTTCCAAAGAATCATTAATTGAAATCACTGATTTAAATTGAGATAATGATTGATCTAGCCCTTGCTGTGAAGTATTTAACGATACTGATGATTTTAATAAACTTATTTTTGATTGAGTAATTAAAGTTCGAGCGGATTCCATATAACTTTCATTTTTAGAATAATTATATTTATAATTTTCATTATTTTTTAAATTTTCATCATTTCTTTGATATGCTCTTAATAAGCTTGGTGGCAATTTACCACTTCGTTTTAATTCAGATTTAAAATTAGCATTTTGATTTTCATCATCATTTTCATTTAAAATTCCAACTGAACCAGCTATATGATTTGATATAGAAATTTTTTTTATTTGATTTTTAACATTTCTCTGATTTTTATTAATATTGGTTTCGTTTGAAAACTCGTTGTTTTCAAACTTACTAATGAGATATCTAATTCTTCCTTTTTGCATTAAAAAAAATTCATAAATTTAATCCAATAATTTTCATTACTATATAAATATAATATAAATACAAATATTTAAAAAAATAATAATTATTATAATAATAAATAAAATAAAATAATAATAATAATAATAATATATGTGTAAACCGTTTTTTTTTTTTTTTAAAAAAAAAAAAAAAATTAATATAAATAAAATATAATAAATAAAATAAATAAATAATAATAATAATAATAAAAATAATAATGAGAAAGAAAAATTTCCAATACGTTTTACAATTTTGTTTCCATAATTATTTTTAACAATTAAAATTTATTTTTAAAATAATGTGCATATTTTTTCATTTTAATAATGTATTGTATTATTAAAAAATAATTATATTTTTTTAATAATGTTATTAATTAAAATAAGTTTTTTTTTTTTGACATAATTTTATATTAATCTATTATGGTACAATATTAAATCATATAATATTAATAATCATAAAAATTTTATTAATTAATAAAAATAATTAATGAAAAAAGAAATATTCATATATATTTGTTAATATATTAGGTTTTGATAATATTAAAAGGTAATAATTTTTTAGAAAAATTATAAAAGTATTTTTAATGACTAATGTAAAAAAGTTCATTGATAAACTCAAAAATTATGAATAATTAAAAACTTTATTTTCATCTCTTTTTATATTTTGGTAAACTTTGAAGATACAAAGTTTAAAATGTTAATATTAATATTTATAGTAATAATTCAAATTATCTTTATTTATTTATTTTTTAATATAAGTTTTTATGTTTAAAATATCATAAAAATTGTTCAAATAATCATATAGTATAGTTCAATCTACTTATTTATTATTTATTCACTATACAAAAATGTCTATAAAAATTTTTATCTATACTTTTAAATAAACTACTTTTATTTACACATATATTATATAATTTATTATATATTTCATACTTAATATTTCATATTTATTTATAATTATTTAATAAATTTTTAATATGATGTTTTTTGATTTTCTTTAAATATATTTATATATATTCTTTTATTATATAATTATACAATTAAAAAAATAATTAAAATAAAATCATGATTGGTAAAAATTCAATTATTTTATTTTTATTTTATTTTATCTTTTTTTTTTTTTTTTTTTTAACTTCTTATTAATAATTTTAATTTTAATTAAACTTTAATTTTAGAACTATTTAAAAATAAAAATAAAAATCTTTATCAATAATAAAATTTTCTTAGCATGAATTTACTAAAATTGATATATCAATAGATATATATGTGATTTTTAATATTAAATAAAATTTTAAATTTTAATTATAATATTAATCATTATGTATTTATTTTATTAATTTTTTTTTTATTCATTTATTCATTATGTATTTATTCATTTATTATTATTATTTTTTTTTATTAACTTTATTTTATTTTATCTAATTTTATTTTAGTTTATTATTTTTTTTAAATATAATTTTTTAAGTATATGATTTTTATTTAAATCAATTCGACTTTATTTATATTTTTTTTTATTTGTTATACATATTTGCTTTAAACGCTCACATATTCAATTGTTGAATATTATATATAATAATAATATTTATCATTATATATTATATTTTCTAAATATTTATATAACAATAATATTTATTATTATATATTATATTTTCTAAATATTTATATAACAATAATATTTATTATTATATATTATATTTTCTAAATATTTATATAACAATAATATTTATTATTATATATTATATTTTCTAAATATTTATATAACAATAATATTTATTATTATATATTATATTTTCTAAATATTTATATAACAATAATATTTATTATTATATATTATATTTTCTAAATATTTATATAACAATAATATTTATTATTATATATTATATTTTCTAAATATTTATATAACAATAATATTTATTATTATATATTATATTTTCTAAATATTTATATAACAATAATATTTATTATTATATATTATATTTTCTAAATATTTATATAACAATAATATTTATTATATATTCTATTTTTATTTGTTAAATATATAATATTTACTATTATATAAAATATTTTCATTCCTAAATATATAATAATATTTATTACTATATATTATTTTTTTTTCTATTCTATTTATTTACTTTTTTTTCATTTATTTCTTTTTTTTTTTCTTTTTTTTTTTTTTTTTTTTTTTTTTTTTTTTTTTTTTCTTTTCTTTTTTTTTCTATTAAAGTTTATTAAATTTTATTTTATTTTTGTTTCATATTATTTTATTTTGTTTTATTTTGTTTTATTAATTATGTATTTTATTTTATTTTACTTTTATTTTATTTTATTTATTTATTATTTTTTTGATATATATTTTTTTCAAATATTTTCCAAAATAGTTGGAGTTGAATTATTCAAATCCTGAGTATTACTATTAGTAGTGGTAGTGGTAGTGGTAGTAGTAGCAAAGACAAAATTTACTGATTTTGTTTTTGTTCTAGTAACAGTGATAGTTCTACTTTTATAGAAATAATTTATTGATAATGTCTGTGTAACAACAAAATTTTTATTATTCATTACAACATTACCATTTCTTTTTTCTTTCATTTTATCATTTTTCTTTTCTTTTCTTCTCTTGTCTTTCATTTTATTATTTCTTTTATGTAGATTATTACTGTTATTTACCACTTCAACTTTTTCAATAGTTTCTATATTGTGATCCAATTTTTGATTTTCATAAGAATCAACTATTGATGAACTGGTTTCAGTATTAAATACTGTTGGGGCAGCATTAACTGCAGGTGTATTAATAATAGGTGTATATACTTTTGTGGATTCTGGTACAAAAGCAGACATGTCAAAATTGTTATTATTATTATTAGTTAAACTATCTTTTATTTCAATTGCGGATGGTCCAGAACTAACAATTGATGAGGTATTATAGTAACCACCATTTCTATTAAGAATAAGAAGTGTAATACCTAAGGTTAAAACACATCCAAGTACGAAGGTTACGATAGAAACAACCCATAAACGTTTTGAAGCCTTAGATACAGTATCTATTTAACATTAATTATTTTTATTTATTTATTTATTTATTTATAAAAATTAATATATATATATATAATAATATATTAATAAAAAATTAAAATATTTATAAAAATAAAATTATAAATACATATGTATATATATTATTTAAAAAAAAAAAAAAAAAAAAAAAAAATAATTATAAAAATTTACCTTCTAAATAATTGATTTGTTCTTTAGTTTTCACAAATTGACTTCTAAATGATGAAATAGCCATATCTTTTTGTTTACAAGCACCACAATCACCATAATTTTTATTTATTTTTGATGCAGTAGATAATGTTTTATTATGACCTTTTCTTTTTTCTTTAGATGTAGTCTTATCTAATAAGACACTATCATTTGGGTCTAAAGATACACGAGTTACTCGAAGATCAAGAGCATTCAATAAATTTGTTGGATTATTGTATAATGGAGTAATATAATTAATATTCAAAACTTCTGAATCTAATATTTCTTGGGCAGTTGGTCTTAAAGCAGGATCTGGATTTAATAAGCTACGTAAAAATGGTAATTCTAAAGGCCATTTTTCAACAAAATTTTCTGGAAATTTTCCATTTCTTATATTCGTTAAAGTTTTAATACGTTCCATTCCTGTTTTAAATGGCCATAATAATTCAAATAATAAAATACCTAATGAATAAATGTCTGTTTTATTATCATAGCCTTGAGAAGAAGCTAATTGTTCAGGAGAAGCATATATATAAGTACCAATACCAGAAGTAAATTTATGCATTTTTGATACATGATCTGAATTAATCTCTGTTTCAGCTTCATTAATTTCTTTTGGCTCGGATATTTCAGTTTCTTCCATTTCATCTTCATTATTAACTAATGTGGTTGAAAAAGGAATGGTCTCAGTTTTTGGAGATGGAACAGTAAAATCAACATCTTTAGCAAGACCAAAATCACCTAATAAAATATGATTATCATCCTGTAAAAACACATTAGCTGGTTTAACATCCCGATGAATACAACCATTCCAATGTACATGTGCAATAGCTTGAACAATTTGTTTAAATATTTTAAATATTACTCTTCTATCAACATGAATTTCCTTTTTTTCAGTTAACTGATTACGTTCATGAATCCAGGTTTCTAAAGTTTGACCAGAACAAAGTTCCATTTGAATAATTAAATATAGCATCAAATTATTTTTCTTTTCTAAAGGTTTCATTACAGATGTATTTATTGGATCTAAACCTAATTTTCCCTTTGCTCTTTTTGATAAAGTGCTTCTTCCATTTTGATTATTATATTTAAGAACAGAAACCTGATTATTAGAATTAGATTCATTATCATCCTGTCTAAATGAAAATGGATTATATGATGTATCTTCTAAACTGTTAATATTAGTGGTATCATCATTTTTACTATTACTATTACTAAAGCGCGAAGTATCTAAATTTTCCATATTAATAAAATATTCATTTGAATTATCTTGACTTTCTGAATTTTTAGATTCAGCAAATGAAATAATAAAATCACTAGTAGATTGTTGATTATTTGTATTAATTTCTTCACTACTAGTACTACTACTACTACTGTGACTATGGAAGTTAACATTATTACTTATGCTACAATTATTTGAAAAAGAATAACTATCTTTAAAATTTAATTGTTGTTGAAAACCAAATGAATTGTTAAATATTTCTTTACTTTTTTCATTTTCATTATCATTTACATTGCTTTTATCATCATCAGTATCATCAGTTTCATCTTCGCTACTACAATCATTACTAGTGTCACTACTAGCTTCACTATCAAATGAACCTTTTCTCTTATTTTTTTTAATTTTTTCTTCAACTTCTATCCATGATGCATGATATCTAACAATATTAGGATGATTAGAAATACGAGCAAATGTTTTAACTTCCCTAACAATTCTTAAATCCTCTGCTGAAAGAAATGAAAGGTTTGAAGTAGTTGTAGATGTAGAATTATTTGAATTAAGCGACTTTAAATTTTCGAATCCTTGTAAATCAAATGAATTACTAAATTCTTTTGGTTTACTTTGTAATTTTATTTTTTTAATTGCATATAATTGACCATCAAGACGATTCCTTGCTTTATAAACTTGACCAAAACCACCTTTTCCAAGAGTTTCAATTTCATCATATTCATTTTGGTATCTTGATTTCAAATCTAATAAAACTGAATCACTTGAACGATAACCTTTTTTCTTTACGCTTATAACAGCTATAATTGCTGAATTTGATAAATCGCTTGATGATGATGAAAAATTATCTAATAATGATTTTGGAAAAATTCCAAGGCTTATATCACATGGAAATGTAGATCCATTTTTATTTAATCCATGATAATGATAAGAAGAATCAATTAATGTCGATAATTCTTCATTATTAATTGTATTCATTAATTTCTCACCATCTCGATTTGTTAATAAAAAGCTGATGTTTTTTCTATTAATCTAATAAATAAATAAATAAATAAATAAGATATATTTTTAAATTATTTAATAAATATTAATAATAGTTTTAATAATATGAATCAATAAAATAACAATAAAAATAATAAAGAAAAAAATAATAAATAAAAAATAAAAAAACACATATATATTAAATTCATTATATTTAGTTTAATGTTATTTATCTTTTTTAATAAATAAAAATAACATATTTATTTATTTATTTTTTAATTTGAAAAAAAAAAAAAAAAAAAAAAAAAAAAAAAAAAAAAAAAAACTTATTTATTATTAATAAGTATTAAAAATATAATTATTCCTTCATTAGTTTTTTTAAATTATATATACATATAACCAAATTAATAATATGCTACTAATAATAAATTTTCATATAATAAATTTAATATATGCTTTATTTACAATTTCATCTTTGGTCCAGCCAAATAATCTTGAGGTTGCAGAATTGATTTCAAGGATTATTCCTTTTTCTGATATTATTACTATAGATTCAGGAATTGAATTTAATAAATAAGAAATATTTGAAAATGTTGAAGAAGTCTGAGTTGAATTGCGTAAAGGTGATTTAATAGAGTCAATAAATGAATCTTTGCATATTGAATACATTATTATTTATGAAATTCTTAATATATATATTTAATTCAAATTACAAACATGAAAATATATTAATAAATTAACGAACTTTAAAAAGAATAATTTTATATATATAAATAATTTTTACTTACATTTGGATGAAATTTGTAAAAGAAATGATTTGATAATATTATTTGATATTTACAAAAAAAAATTAAAAGATTTTATATTATTATTAATATTTAAGTAATAAATATGTATGCTGATTACGTTCGTTTTTGGTAAAATGATTGTACTATATTGAATAAATAATTTTTGAATTACTAATTGATGGCAATGATGAGGTTTTATTTAAATTATTTTATTTTATGATATTAATTTCTAAAATGAAATTTTTATAAGAAATTTATAATAAAATAAAATAAAATTATATAAAACATTAACTTTATATTAATTAATTGTTAATATATTAAATTATATCTTAATAGATATGACAAAGATGTTAACTATTATCAATATTACTTTAAAAAATAATATTTCCTTTAAATATCATAAAGGTTTATTTTTATTTTTATTTTATAATTTCATATAATATTAAAATAATAATTTAATATATTTTATATCAATTTAAAAAAGAATGAACTTTATTGTTTTTTTATTTTTTTTTTTTTTTTTTTTTTTTTTTTTTGAAATTTTTTAACTACTTTTATTTAAAATTAATATTATGTTTTCTTAATTAAAATAAAAAGAATAAATATTATTTTAATATTCAAAAATATAATATTAAATATATATATATAATTTTTTAATAATGAATTTCCTTATTTTTTTTTTTCTATTTTATAATATGTCTGAAAAATTTAAATCAACATTTCTGATAGTATTATAAAACAGTAATCTTTGTTATTATTTTCTATAATAAAAAAATAATAATAGTATATTGTATTATATAAAATAGAGAATTATAATATATAATGAAGTGTTTTGATATTAATTATTATTTATTTATTATTGAAATTGTTTTATTTATTGTTAATATTTATGAAAAGATGTAATTATAAATATTTTGAAGTGTAGGGTATTTAAAAAAAAGGAGGAAAAGAGAATAAATACAAAAATAATATACTAAGTAAATAAAATTAAATCACGAACCATATTTTAAATATTAAATTTGATATATAAAAATAATATATATAATATAAAATAAATGGATAAATAAATAAGTGTATAAATATATAGATAGATAAATAAATAGATAAATAAATAAAAAATAAAAAATATATTCAAATTTTGAAATTTAAAATCGCCATTACTTTATTATTAATTATAATTATAAAATATATTTTATTAGTTTCATATATAATCTTAATATTATATATTATGAACAATTAATATTATCTTTTTAATATATTAATAATATATTGGCTTATATATTATAAATATTAATAACTATTATGATATTTATATTAAACTAAATATAAACATTAGTATTTTCTATATGATGATATTCACACAACTAAAATATTAAAAATCAATTAAAATAATATATGTAAAATAATTGATTTTATATTGTATCAATTACATTTGATTAATATTTAATTTTATATATTATATATATATTTTTATTTATATTATATATTTATATAAATTATATAGTAATAATTTTAATAATTTTAAATTTAATATATTTTATAATAAATAATCAATTTTGAATAATTTTAAAATATAAAATTTTAAATTTTTTTATTTGATTATTTTTCCTTTTATATTTTATTTTATTTTTATTTTTTCATTTTTGAAATTTAAATTTTATATAAGTGGCAAAATTTTACCACTGAAAAATATATATAAGTATAAAAAACTCTAATAAATTATTAAATTATATTTTAATAAAAAATAAAGAAGAGCTTTACAGGAGATTAAAGATCGATTTTAATAAAAAAAAAAAAAAAGAGCTTTACAGGAGATTAAAAATAATTTTTAATAATAATAATAAAAAAAAAAAGCTTACAATGCAATTTAATTATATTTATTAAAATTGTGTTAATATGATTGATAGAGTGTAATTTTTTAATACTAAGTATTAAAATCATTTTTTATATATTTATATAACTTTTAATAGTCAGTATATCACGTAATACAAATAATATTAATATTTTAATCTTTTTGAAAATGATATATAAATCAAAAATAAAAAATCAGGAATATAGTTTTTTTTTTTTTTTTTCTTGTTCTATATTTTAAAATATTCATATATTTTTGAGGAGAATCAAATTAATATTTTCAAAAAGCATGACATATTAAAAAATCATAATATATATTAATTTAATCATAATTTTAATAATCTATTTGGATAATTTTATATTTAAAAAATTATATTAATTTCTATTAGTATTAATTATATGAATATATATGTATGGATTTATATAATTTATTTATTATAATTATTTATTATTTATTATTTGTTATTTATTATTTATTATTTATTATAATTATTTATTATTTATTATTTATTTATTATTTATTATAATTATTTATTATTTATTATTTATTATTTATTATTTATTATTTTATTATTTATTATTTATTATTTATTATTTATTATTTATTATTTATTATTTATTATTTATTATTTGTTATTTATTACTTGTTATTTATTATTATTTATTATTTATTTATTTATTATTTATTATTTATTATTTATTATTTATTATTTATTATTTATTATTTATTATTTATTTATTTATTATTCATTATTTATTATTTATTATTTATTATTTAATTATTTAATTATTTAATTATTTAATTATTTAATTATTTAATTATTTATTATTTATTATTTATTAACTTTTATAATCTATTATATTAAATTTGAAAAAATCAAATTATGCTTTTTCCTAATATATTAATTATAATAATGTTAGTTACACGAATCTTAATCATATATATTTTTTGCATGTTTTGTTTCTTTTAATTAATAAAGCAATGTGATTTGATCCAATGAGCAAATGAATAAATATATTTTATATTAATTAAAGTTTTAAAATATCAGTTTTAAAAATTTCAATAAACATTAATTATTAAAATATTTTAATATATATGAAAATAAATTAAAAAATATGACTAATACATTATAAATAAACTCCTATTGATAAATTATTCAATAATTAAAAATATATTATTTAATAAAAATTAAGTAATTAGTAGTAATTTTTCATTTTCAATCTTTTTCATTTCATAAATTTTAATTATAGTATAAATTTTATTATTTGGTTATTATTATTATTATTATTATTATTATTATTATTATTATTATTATTATTATTTAATATTTATTTATTAATAATTAGATATATAACGCAAGTGTTATATAAATGGTTAACAAAGATTTAAAGTACAGATAAAATTACATGTTTTTATATTTAATTGTGGCTTGTTCTAGATACATACTAATTTATATTTTAATTTGTAATTACAATATATTTAATATAATTTAATTTAATATTTTATTAAACTTAAGCTAGACTATAACTTTATATTAATAAAATTAACATACGTTAACACTCCCCCTCAAATTAGATTTTTTAATATTAAAAATCTTATTTGCAAATATACTCATTTTTGTACCATTAACATCTTTAGTGAGAGCGTCAGCTAACATTTCTTTTGTATCTTTGTATTCTAATTTTACTTTCCTTTTTACTATATTATCTCTATTAAAATGAAATCTAATATCTATGTGTTTTAACTTTGTATTGATTTCACCATTTTCAATAGTTATTTTACTTGCTAAATTATCTGTGAAAATGGTAATTGTTTTATTATAATTTATTAATTCTTTTAAAATATTTCTGATCCATAGAATTTTTTTAATATTTTCGGATGTGCTAATGTATTCTGCTTCTGCTGTAGACGTAGCTACACATGTTTGTTTTTTAGAAATCCAGCATATGGGACTGTTTCCCATAAGTATTATTCCACCAGACGTAGATTTCCTGTCATTTAGATCACCTCCAAAATCGGCATCAGTGTATGCTATTATTTCCCCTTGTCCATCATATACAATTTTATAATCTTTAGTACTATTTATATATCTGAAAATATTTGTTATTTTATTCCAGTCTGATATTGTGGGTTTTTCTGATTTTCTGGCAGCCTTGTTCACGGAGAATGCGATATCTGGCCTTGTGCATTTTGATAGATATATTAAGGAACCTATAGCACTCTTGTAGATTGTTTTATTGAAAGGTTTATTATTTTCAGAGATAGTGTTGTCTCCTGTGCATGGTGTTTTTCTTTTTCTCATTTCTTTTATATTAAATTTGTCTAATATATTATTTATAAAACTATTTTGTGATATAATATATTTATTCTTTTGTTTTTCAATTTTTATGCCAAGTATGAATTCGGCTGGTCCACAATTTGATATTTTAAATTTTTCTTTAATTTTTGTAATTATATTTTGTATTTCTTTGTCTTCACCAGTTATGATCATATCGTCTACATATAAACCTATGATGCATTTGGTTTTATTATTCTTTGAATATTTAAATATACACTTTTCAGATTTTATTTGTTTAAATCCATTTTTATTTAAAAATTTTGTAATCGTTTGGTTCCATTGCCTACCGGATTGTTTTAATCCGTATAGTGCTTTATTGAGTTTCCAGAATCCCCGCCCAAAGTTAGTATCACCTAGTGGAATAGTAGTGTAAATATCAGTATCTAATGGAGCGTTGAGATACGCAGCTTTAATATCTAATTGGTAGATATTCCAATTAAACTTAGCTGCTAAAGCGATAATAAGCTTTAATCCATCAATGTTTAAGGTAGGAGAATAAGTAAGTTCATAATCAATACCTCTACGTTGTTTAAAACCTCTAGCAACTAGGCGAGCTTTAAATCTAACAATATTATTATTAGAGTCTTTTTTGGTAGCAAAAACCCATTTTGTCGAAATAAGATTTTTGTTTTTAGGAATGTAATTAACGATGGACATAACATTATTATTGTATAAATTATTAAGTTCATCTTGTATAGCTTTATACCAGTAATTTTTATTAGGACAATTAATAGCTTCATTAAAACTATTAGGTGTATCAGAGTAAATTGTAAAAACCATTTTTTCATTATTGGAAACATCATATTTAGGCCGAGAGATATCATTAGTAATATTAAAGAAAGTTTCAGGACTTAAAGGACGTTTGAGTACGGACTGATTGTTAATCCCTGTCATATTATCAGTCATATTTACATCTTGGTCAGAAATAATGGAAATAATATTATTATTAATGTAATTAGTATCAGAACCTAAATCATGGTTAATAGAATAAGAATCCTGGGGAGTTTTATCGCCAATAGGAATAACATCATTTTCATCTAAATTTGAACAATTATAATTGTTAATTGATAGATTATCATCAACAACATTATCTAGTAAATTTTCATTAGTAGCAATAATATTATTATTAAAATTGTCATCTTTAATATTTTTAGTGACAGAATCTTCATTATATAAAGATTTATTAAGGGAAAGTTTAAATGTTTTATCAAAAGTATCATTTGTTACAGATGTATTGATTTTATTATTATCATTAATTATATTTTTATTATTGACATTTTGAAAAAAAATTTTATTAATAAATTTTTGATTAATTTTTGAAAAATTTTTAAGTTTCATAGATTTATTACTGTTATCATTAATTTTATGTAACTTATTATCTTTATTAATAAATGTTGTAGATTCACGTGATGTATTAAAAGATTTTAATTTAGTGGAATTATTATTCATAATATTATTATTCTTCGTCATTATTGGGTCTGAATTTAAATTATAAGATTTAATTATTTTACCATTATCCAATGGTTGTAAATTAAAATTTTCTTCATTTTTTGAATAATTTTTATTATTAAAATTTTTTTCATTTTTAAATTTAGAAATATCAATATTTTCTTTAAGCGTTTTTACAGGAGTACTGGCAGGGGAATTTTCGGTTGGCTTGGAATCATTTATATTTGAGTTAACAGTATTAATCAGAGTCGGTAAAACGATATCATTTTTACAGGATTTTTTACTATATTCCTTATGGGTAATTGAAGGATTTTCAGCATCTTTTCCTTTTTCTGCCCAATTATGTTTATTTTTATAAGAATAACTGCATTCACCTTTTTCAATGTAAGAATTATTTACCACGTTTTTTAATGAATGATTCAAATTATTTTTATTGTTTACATGGATATTGGTAAATATAAAATCATTATTATTATTATTTAAAGAATTGTTATTGACCTTTTGAAGTATATTTTGGTTTTCTAGTACTGTGTTAGTATTTTGTTTATTATAATTTTTATTTAAACGAACTATATTATTGTTACTATGTTTTACATTAGTTGAAATTTCATTATTTACTTCAGAAATTACATTTGAATTAATATTATTTTTTGCGTATAAATTATTTTGTTCTAAAGTAATATTGTGTTTATTGTTATGTGTGTTATTTGTTTTATTAAAATCCAATAGTTTATTTGTTTTTGTGTCCTTTTCTAAGGTTATGGTTTTAATTTTGTTATTTTTATTGTTTAAATTAATTATATCGTCGTTGTTAATATTATAAACCATATTTTCTTTACCTTTATCTATATTTTTATTATTATTCATATTATCTAAAATATTAATAATTATTTTCGTGTTATTATCATGTAAATTATTTTCTGCTTCTATTTTATTATCCTCGTTATCCATGTTCATATTGTTTAAATTATCGTTTACAATAATGTTATTTAAATCAATATTATTATTGTTTTCATTTAAATTATTATTTTCATTGTTTAGAACATTATTTATGTTTTCTATATTATTAATTATATTTTCATTTATAATATGATTATTTTCATTATTATTATTATTTACTATATTATTATCAATTTTTGTAAAAGAGAAATATGGGTCCACAAATCCTTCTTTCTCATATATATAGTTTGCTGGACATTCCTCTAAACATTCTACTTCTCTGACATGGTGTATTCTTTTGTTTTTTATGTCCATAATCCTATATGAGTAATTTTTCTTGCTGAAACCAAGAAATATTCCTTCCTTTGCTTTTGGAGTGAAATTGGATTTGTTTTCCATATTATCAATATAATAACATTTACATCCAAAAGTTCTTAAGTGTTTTAAAGAAATACTTTTTCCTGATATGACTTCATCAGGTATTAAATTATTATTTCCTTCATGAGGAATCATATTATACAAATAAGCCGCATGTCTTACTGCATATTCCCAGAAATTTTCAGATAATTTTGCCCAAAATAATAAAGTTTTAGCTGTGTTTTTTATTGTTTGATTTATCCTTTCGGCTTTTCCATTATTTTCTGGACAATATGGTGGAGAGAATGATTTTTCAATTCCATTATCTTTACAGTATCTTCTTATTTTCTTATTTTTATATTCTTTACCACCATCTGTTTTAAATATTTTAACTTTATAATTATCAAATTGATTGTTAAGGTATTTTAGAAAATCGATTATAATGTCTGGCGCTTCAGCTTTAGATTTTAAAGTGAAGAGCCAAACTTTCCACGAATATTCGTCCAAGAAAGTTATAAAATATTTTTTGTCATTAATAGAACTGTTATATGGCCCCGAAATGTCAGAGTGTATAACTTCAAGTATCTTGTTTGATTTAGGATTGTTCCCATTATGTGGGGAATGCTTCATTTTTACTACTTTACATTCTTTACATTTTGGGATCTTGATCTCGTGTAGTTCTAAATGTTTAGAAATATTTCTTATATATTGATGGCCCATTCTTCTGTGCCATATTTCTAGACTGTTTTGCCCTAAATCATCTAATGATAAAATATTTTGATTATTTATTATACTTTTTGTGTTTATTTTAAATTGATTAAAATCAGTTGATAGAAACGTTCCGATAACATTTTTATCACAGTCAGATATAGTCAATTTTACTTTTTCTTGACTTATTGGCTCAATAACGGATGTTATACCTATTTTTGCGAATTCGATGGCACTTATCAAGTTTTTATGTGCCTTTTTTGAATATAACACTTTGTTTAATTTTATATGGTAGTTGTTTATGGTAAATTCACAACTACCATATCCTTCAAAGTCTAAAGTAGTATTGTTTGCACATCTTAGTTGTACAAAATCTTCTTTATAATCTTTCAAAAGGTTTTTATCATTAGTTACATGTTCGTAAGCTCCACTATCATAATACCATTCAACTGTTTCGTTACTTTCTATATTTCTTTCAATTATGTTTACAGATTTTTCATCATTATCTATATTATATGGTTCATTTATTGATTCAATTAGCAAAGCATCATTAATATGTGGTTCACATAATGGTCTGATGTCTTCAAAATTATCATCTCTTTCGCTGTCACTTTCTTCATATTTAGAAGTTATTTTTTCCACTAAACCAAATGATTTTAATTCTTTTTCTTCATTTTTATGGTTTTTCTGGTAGAGTGATTGTTGCCTCCCTTCTTTTTTGTTTTCTCTTGCTTTCATATTGTATTTACAATCTTTTGTGAGATGTCCTCTTATCTCACAAATATGACAATATAAATTTTTGTTAGTTTTGTTATTGTTTCTGTTTATTTTCTTAACAAAACCTTTTCCTTTATGATAGTTTTTATTTTTATAACGTTTTTCAATTAGATCTATATCCATTGGATCATCATGATCATCATGTTCATCCATTGTATTTTCCCAATTTTCTAGATATGATCTAGCTGAAATTCTATCTTTTATACTTTCATATAATTGTCTGGCGGTAGTTTCTAAAGTTACATCTATAATGTTTTTAAAGTCATTTGGTAAAATATTGAACATGTACTTTAATTTTTCCCTTTCAGTCAAATTTACTCCGGCATCTTCCATTTCACCGAATATTTCATTTACGCTATCAGCCATCTTCATTATTTGGCTGCGGTCATTTGCCTTAAGTTTTCGCAATTTCTTGAGCCAGTATTCAGTGTCATTATTCTTATCACCGTATTTTGAAGTTAGTTTTTCCATAATTGTGAATGTTTTCTTCATTCTACTAACTTCCCTTAATATTTTTTCTTCAACGTTTTGAATCACCATAAGCATTAACTGAGAGTCTTTCTCTTCTGCTTTAGCAATGATTCTATTTCGGTTTTGAGTAAACACTTCATTGTAGTTTACATTTTCTCCACGATTTAATTGTAATTCCTCAATAATCTTCAGGATAGCTTTTACCGTCTTAGATTCTTCATTAGGATTAAGTCTATAGTTATTATCCTTCAGGTGAGAGATAACATCTTCTTCAATGAATTCTTCCATTCCATATCTCCTAGCTGCAGTCATGATAAGGAAATTCCATGTGGCAAAATTGGATACACCACGAAGACGTTGGTCCTTAGCTAAGTTAAATTGATAGGCCATCTTAATACTTTGTTAAAATCGATTTTTAAATTTAAAGCTTTGTAATTTATTATAGAGTACTGAGACTCTTAATCTATTATTATTTAATATTTATTTATTAATAATTAGATATATAACGCAAGTGTTATATAAATGGTTAACAAAGATTTAAAGTACAGATAAAATTACATGTTTTTATATTTAATTGTGGCTTGTTCTAGATACATACTAATTTATATTTTAATTTGTAATTACAATATATTTAATATAATTTAATTTAATATTTTATTAAACTTAAGCTAGACTATAACTTTATATTAATAAAATTAACATACGTTAACAATTATTATTATTATTATTATTATTATTATTATTATTATTATTATTATTATTATTATTATTATTATTATTATTATTATTATTATTATTATTATTATTATTATTATTATTATTATTATTATTATTATTATTATTATTATTATTATTATTATTATTATTATTATTATTATTATTATTATTATTATTATTATTATTATTATTATTATTATTATTATTATTATTATTATTATTATTATTATTATTATTATTATTATTATTATTATTATTATTATTATTATTATTATTATAATTATTATTATTATTATTATTATCATTATTATTATTATTATTATTATTATATAAATAAAATGTTTAAAAAGACTGAATAATAAATATTCATTTATTTATAATAATTAAATTTATATAATAAAAATAAATATTAAATTATTTAAATAATTAGATATAAATAATAAAATAATTATATAAATATTTTATTTTTTAGTATATAAAAATAAAATATTTTCTTAAAAACATTTTACAAGCTGAATAATTAATACTAATTTATTCAGAATAAACAATTAATATATAATAAATAATTTAACAATTTAAAAAAACAAATAATAAATAAATATTTTATTTTTTAAACATTTACAACAAAGATATTTTTTTTAAGCACTTCAAAATTAAAACGATTGAATAATTAGTACCAATTTATCTACAATTATAATTAAACTTAAAAAACTAATAATTAAATATTAATAAAAATAATTATAATAATTAAAAAAAAAAAAAAAAAAAAAAAAGAAAAAAATGATGGATAATTAAAATTTGTTTATTCAAACTAAATAATTAAATTAATAATAAATAACTTAATAACAAATAATAAAGAAAATATATTGTTTTTCTTTTTTTATTAAAAAAATTTTAATATTTATTTAAAAGCTCTTAAACCATATATTTAAATATATTTTTTAAATATTAAATTAAAATATTTCATTATAAATGAAAGATAATATTTAAATAAGTGAAATTAATCAAGGAAAAAATAAATTATTTAATTTTTTATCAAAAAAAAAAAAAAAAAAAAAAAAAAAAAAAAAAAAAGATAATTCTATACTATATTTATGTACTAAATAGAAAACTTAAAATAAATGTAAATCTTTTATTATTTTAAAAGATAAAATAAAAATTTTAAAATATGAAAGCTTACCTATAATCATCTTGAAAAAAAAGAACTTGATACATCTCTATCAATTGTATGTAAATTTTTTATAATTTTAAATGATAAGAAGAAAATTTTTAAATATGAAAGCTTTCATAATCATCATGAAAAAAAGAATTTGATACAATTTGCAAAACATAAAATTTAAGATAACATTAGAAAAAGTTCAATTCCTTTGGGTATAAAACCTGAACATATATTTAATGAAATTTCACAAGAAATGGTATTTATATCCTGGATGTAATGCAATTAAATACCAAATAACAAAAAATATAAATAAACAACTATCTTCTGATGTAACATGAATTGATGAAATTTCTAATGAATCAAAATATTATAAAGCAGTAAGAAATGAGAGCTTTATGATATTCAAAAATCCTAACTTTATAATCTTTCAATCCCCATTCCAAGCAAAATGATTTATGAAATAATGAAAATATATTTGTAGATGGTATTTTTTATATTGCACCAAAATTTAGTTATCAAATATTCATTACTAGAACTTATATTAAAATTTTAATTAATTTTTATATTACTTATTTTTCTACATTAAAAAATAAAGAACAACTACTTATGAGATGTTATTTAAGGAAATAAAAAAAAATGCTAATAAGTATAGTGATAATATAATAATAACTCCAAAAAAATTTTATTGTGATTTCGAAAACGGCATATCTAATGCAAAAGGAAAAAAAAATAATTCCAAATATAAATACTAAATTCAGTGTTTGGTACTATAAAAGAGCATTAAAATTTAAAAAAGAAAAAAAAAATTTGAATTATGTTATAATGAAGTAAAATAGTAAAATATAGTAATATATATATTTATTTTAAAATGATCTATAACTTACCTTCTGTACATCTTGAATATATAGTTGATATTTTGATAAAGTTAGGGGTGAAGCAAAATACTAATAATCAATTTTTAAAATTTTTGGGATATTTTTTTAAAAAAAAAAAAAAAAATCTATTTAAAAAATTATAAAGTACATCAGAATCTTTCATTTATTATTTAAATTATCTATTTTCTAAATAACCTTCTTTTATGTATATTAATAAACTTGTTAAAACAAGAAGAATCTTTATCTTCCAATAATTACAAAAAAGGAAAAGTGCAGGAATTTGGTAAAAAAAAAAAAAAAAAATATGGAAAAACTGACGAAATCAATATTTTAATTGAAAAAATAAAAAACTAAGGAATTCAAATTAATTAATAATGGAAAAATTTTGCATGAAAGGTTAGGGGTTAAACGATATTCAGGTAGGTATGCTTTCTATATTTCTAACACTATAAGAATCCCATTGCGTAAGCCTTGTCTGAGAGGATTTACTGTGTCCAGCTCCTCTGGGATGGCAAGGATGCCACCTATAGTTGTCTCTGCTTTCCCTCGAGGATCTCGTAGGGTGCTTCTATATAGAGTTTCTTTGCTTATGGGGAGTTGAGAGCGCCGACGCCTTACTGGTATGGCAGTTAATCATACACCCATATTACTATATGGGGAAGACCAAAGTCTTCAGTCTATAAAAAAAAAAAAAATAATTGAAGACCTAGATTATTTTTAATAGTAAAAATTATTCTTAATTGAAAATTCATCATAATTGTTTAAATTGCAATATTTTTTATAAATTTATTTTAAAAAAATATTAAAATACATCTTTAAAAAATTCTAAATAATTGTTTTATTATTATTATTATTTTTATATTTTTCTTAATAACTTTTATATATATATATCATTTATTATATGAATACTATAAAATTAATAAACATAAAAGGTTAAAAAGAAAAAAAAAATTTTTTTTTTCTAAAATTTTTATTTAAATATTTTATTTTTAAATAATTTTTTCTTTTGAAATAATTTTTTTTTAAAATAAATTTATATACTTCTATAAATTTTTCATTAATAAAGCCTTTAACTAATTTTTCTTTTAAATATAAAAGTATTTTATAATTTTAAAATTTAAATTAAAATTCAAAATATTAAAAATATAAATTCAAAATAATAATATTATATATTTCTTAAATTCACTATTTAAATTTATTAAAATTAAAAAAAAAAAAAAAAAAAAAAAAATATACATATATATATATATAAATTATTTAAAAAAATATAAAAATATAAAAATTTAAATAAAAAATTATATAATTTTAAAAATGCATATAATTAAATTAAATAAATATTATGACTTTTTTTTTTTAATGTTCTTTTGTTTTTTGTTTTTTCTTATTAAATTACATACTTTAACAAATTATGTATTTTAATTTAATTTTTTTAAAATTTATTTATTATTATGATTGTTTTATATTTATTTGAATTAAGTATATACAAAAAATTTTAATTCATTACTTTTATATATAATTATTTATAATTTATATAATAGAATATTATTTTTCTAATTGTTGATTAAATAAAGAAGAAAATGAAATAAATTAGAAAAAAATTATCAATAAAAAAATTTTTCCAAATATTAGTTTATTTTAATGAATATATTGGATTTTGACTTGTTCCACACCATGGGCATGCCTATTTAGATAATAAACAAATTTGACAAAATATAAAAAAAGTCACAATTTAATTAAAATGAAATAAATAAATAAGTAAAAAAAAAATATATATATATATATATAGAATAATAAAAAAATTTGTTATTTTTACCTTTTCTGACATAATAAATTTATTCCAGTCATCTCTATTTGCCCACTTCTTACATGAACTGCATTGAATTTTATTTTTAAGAACAGGATAACCTTTTTTTATATTAATAATTATAATAATAACATTTTATATTATTTTGTTAAATAATTTAAATTATAATAGATAATTAATATTCATATATATAATACTATTTAATTATATCTTAATTTTATTTTTACCTGTAATAATACATGGTTCATACTTTGTATGACAGTTATGACATTCTAAGGATGCACTATATATTTCTGCATTGCATTCATCACAATGTCTTTTATCAATTTCTTGATTGACCTTTTGATCTAGAGAAACTTGAAGAATCCAATCTCTTACAGCTTCTCTTTCTTGTTCCTATTATTAATAAAATATAATAATTACAACAATCAATAATTAAATTAATTCATATTAATTATATTTTTTAATTTATTATAAATGTATATATAATATTTTCTATAATATATATAGATATTAATATTTACAGGCATATTTTCGGATGGTAATTTAACATCAAAAGGTACATCGGTATGTTGGAAATCGGTATTTTCATTTAGATATGTACTTCCTTCATCTATAGCCTCTGTAATGTCTAAAAATCTATTCCATGTAACAAATGCCATACTGTTCATTCCACATAACTAAAATTAATATATTAATAATATTATATTATTATTTATTTTTTTATTTATCTATTTATCTATTTGTTTTTTTTTATTTTCATTACAAAAAATTTTAAATAAATTTATTTTTCCTTATAAAATTGATACCTTTGATAATTTTCCTGCTTCATAGAATGCATAATCTACTGGAATATCATTAGTGTAACGAAGTAATGATATAGCTTGCTTTGCAGCAAATGTTTGTAAGTCTTTTTTAACTGAACAATAGCTTTTTAAAGTTATTAAATGTACAATAGTCATATATGTATAAAATGGCTGTGGCAATGATCCGTTTTGTTCAGATCCTGACATTAATATCTTTTATAGAAAACAAAATAAAAAAGCAAAACAAATATATATATATATATATATAATATATTAATATAAAAATAATAGTTTATTTAATAATTTATAAATATTATTTAGTTTAATACCAATTTATATAACATTTCTCTCAGCATTGAATAAGTTTCAATGGAAACATCTTTAGATTTCAATATTTCTTTTGCAATAACTAAATAAATATCATAATTTGATTTAAAATTTGGAACTTTATATTTAATAATATATTTTACAGCTTTATCATAATTATGAGATTTAATTAAATTTTCACAATAGAGCATCAAATATTTATTCAAAACTTCCTTTCCCTATAACAAAATATAAATGAATTATATGAAAAATAAAGTTATTAAACAATATATATATATATATATATATATATAAATGTTATATGATATAATATTTTATATATATTATTAAATTTATAAAAATTTATAAAAAATATTATCTATTATTCATTTACATATCCATTAGATGTTTCTAAACATTTATCCCATTCACCATTCTTAATGTACATATTCAATCCAGCAGATACATCTATTGAAACCAATTCTTCTGCTTGACCATCGTTTTTTAATTGACTGACATAAGCATTTTCAACATATTCCTTATAACTTGGGGCCATACTACAAATTTCTTTTGCTTTATTCCACATTTTCCCTATTATATAGGCATCAATTGCCTCCTTATACATACGAACACTAATATAGAGTTGAGCTGCTTGATCATATTGTCTATCTTTAATTAAACAAGTTCCAACAGTATTGACAACTTCAATTTCTCTTTGAGTAACAAATTTAGCTGCTAATTCTACTGCTTTACCCCAAGCAGCATGTAAAATGTCTTTATTCTTAGTAATTGAATCATTAATTTTTAAGTATATATCTATGGCACCAGAATAATTCTTTTGTTGTTCGAAAACTCTTGCAGTATGAAGTAAATTATTAACTCCTGAATTACCTTTATTTGAAATAAAGTTATTATATTCTTCATTAATATCAGCCAATTTATTTGGAAGATATTCTTTAGCGAATTTTATTGCTTCTTCCCACATACCAGCATCCTTGTAGAATTTAATAGCTAAATCTGGACGCTGAGCACGTAATAATAATGATTCAGCTTTATTATAATCTTTCTTTTCAAAGGTTAATTTAGCTTGACCTATTAAAACTTCTGAAACACTCTTAGAATCATAGATTTCAGCTACTCTAATAGCAGCATCCCAATTTTCATTATGAATATACATTAAAATGGCTTCTCTTGGCTTACCAGCCATAATAAACTTACTTTCAGCTTCATCATATTTTCCTTCATCCTCCAAATATAATGCATGTTTGAAATGAATATCAGAAATCTTATCTTTATCAGTAAATCTTCCCAATTCAAATGCAAATTCAAATGCTCCATTATCAGTTGCAAAGTCAATGGCAGCATCCAATAATCCAAACTTGTTTAATAATTTTACAGCAGATTCAGGACTAAGAGATCTTGCCCACAAGTATGCAACTTGTTTAGCAGAATTTGGTCCTCCATAAGTTTTACCAATCTATGGATTATAATAAAATATAGTTACAATAAATTAATAAAAAAAATTAAAAAATAAGAAAAAAATAAGTTTTTTTTTTCTTTTATTAATTCATATGAATTAAATGAATATAATTCTTTATCTTTTAATGATTCATAATTCATAAATTTGATAAAAAAAAATAATTAATAACTTACTCTATAAGCTTCTTCATACATATTATTAGCACAATACATATTAATAACAGATTTCCAATCATTTTCTTCAAGATAATGATGTTCTGCTAATTTGAAATTACCTTCAGACTCTAAAGTCTTTGCCAAATATAAATGAGTTTCTGACAAAAGATCCTTATGATATGCTGTTACAAGTCTTATCATTTGATCATACTGCTTATGCTTCTTATACATATTAATTGCAATATCAGGTTGGTTAACAGTAATATATAATTTTTCTGCATCCTTAAGTTTACCTTTTTTAAAATTAAAACATGAAACATGAATATACATATAATTTATTTTATATTAAGCAATTGTACTATAATACATCTATTACTTAATTTATAATTAACATATTATGATTATTATTATTAATATAAAAAATTAAAAAAATACCTTTCATTTCCATTTCTCTAGCTTGTGAAATGTATAATTCATTAACTGCTTCCGGTGTCATAAATGAAGTAGCCAATGAATGAGCTATTTCCCATTTATTAGCTTTAGTATACATATCAACAGCCTTTTGTGGTTTTCCACCTTGAACATAATATTTTTCAGCTGAAGCTAAATCATTAATCTCTTCGAAATGTTCAGCTAATATAATACAGTATTTTTTAGAATTATCATTCGATTCAAGGGAATCAACAATTCCTGCTGCTTTTTTCCACTAAAAAAAACATTATATATATTATATAATAATATACATTTATATATATTTATTTACTTAATTTTCTTTTTCCATTATTATAATAAAAACAGTTTCAATTTATATTTAATTTTTATTACTTGTTTAGAATTTATAGCTGCTTCCATTGCCTTAATTGATTGACCAGCTTCAATATAATGATTAATAGCGGCTTCAACTTGTTTTATTGATACTAAATAATCACCCCATTGTTCTTCAAGATTAATAACTTCTTGAGGGAATGCGGTTCTACTAATTTCAACTGCAGCTCTAAAGGCTTTACCTTTTCTATAAGCATTAAATGCCCTTTCATTATTACCTAATTTCTCGTACAATTCACCAGCCTTATTTTAAATTTAAATTTAAAAAAAAAAAAAAAAAAAAAAAAAAAAAAAAAAAAAAAACGAAATATATATATAATTAAATAAAAAACAAATAAATAAAATAAAATAAAAGATAATAAATTTATTATAAGCATATACTAATGTACAAATGTACAAATTTAATTAATATTCTTATAAATTCGAATATTTACTTTTTCATACAATCCTGAATTAAATAGTGCAGCTGCTACTCTTTCTGTTAATTCCATATTTGATGTTAAGCCTTGTTGCTTCAATATATATGATGCTCTTCCAGGCATACCTTTTTCAAATATTTTCAATTATAATGTTAAATCCTTGATTTTTACTATAAAAATTACATAATTTTTATAATATATATATATATTCACCTCCTTTTAAATATAATGAAATTGCTCCAACGAAATCACCATCTTCTTCTTTAAGTTCACCTGCCTTTTCTTCTTGTCCTGAATCAATTAACCATCTGAAATAATTCTTTTTAAGAGTTGCTAATTCTGGATGATTTTTAATTTCAGCAACTTTTATTGATTTATCCCATTGATGCATTTCTTGATACATTTGCATAGCTTCTTCAACACGATTCTATAATAAATATAAAAATAAAAGAAAAAGTAAAATTATAATTATATTTAAAAAAATATTAAAAAGGTTCAAAAAAAAATTCATTAATTATAGAAATGAATTTATTTTTTTTTTTTTTTTTTTTTTTTAGAAAAAAAAAATATTTAATATATATTTTTACTTGATCAAGATAAATATTTTCAGCAACTTTAAATTGTTTATCTAATACTGCTAATTTTGCTCTAACTAAATAATAATCAGTTCCATCATGTTGCTATTATTAATTATTAAACAAAAATTTTCAAATTTTAAAATATTATTATTACTTTATATATATATATATAAATTAAAATTACTGATAATATATATATATATATGAATAAAATACCTCATTCCTTTTACTTTCTGCAATTTCATTCAAATTATGTAAATATCTAACTTTTGCAACATCACCTAATGCAGCATAACATCTTTAATTTTTTTTTATAATAATATTTATAAATTTTTTTAATTATTTAAATTAATAAAAATAAATTTTATCATTTATCTAAATGTTGTAACAGTTGATAATTAAAGCATTTAATTATAAGATTTTATTATTAATCATACCTTTCTGCTATTAAAAGATTTCTATTTTTTAAAGAAATTTGACCTAATGTTTTCCACATAGCTTCTGTTTCTGATGTAATTTCTAATTTTTCTAATATATTTATTGCTCTTTTTTTTGTTATTTTTATTTATATATAGTTTAAATAAAAATAATATTTGTATAAAAATTGATTATATTACAAGAAATAAATAATAAATTCATTATATTTATATGTATATAATTAATATAATACCTTTCATAATCATAATCATCAATTGCTGTTCCAAATTCAATTAAACCTTCATCTAATGTATATGAAACTGTATTTACACCTTCATCTACAATAACTTCTGTTTTTCCATTTATACGTTCAATATCTTCAATTTCACCCTTGAAATTATTTTATAAACTTTATAGTTATTATATATTTACAAAATAATAGTAAAAAAGATAATATACTAATTACAAAAATTTCATTATGCATTTAAAACCATATATACTTTAATAGGGAACATTGTTACACGATCAGGAGAATCAATGGAATACCAAATGCATAAATTATTCCTACTTTGAGCAACTACAACGTCACTATTTGGAACCCACTTTTAATAATTAAGTTATTATTATAAATCATTAATATATATCCAACATTACTCTTGTTATCAGATATAGTATTAAATATAATAAATGAAATATTTAGATATTTACTTGAACATAGCTACAGAAATGAAGTAATGTTGAACAATATTCTTTTTCAACATCATAGAGATACAATTGTCTTCTCTTATCTCTGAATAATAATTTGTTTCCCTTCTCTGATAACTAACATGATAATAATCGTATAAATAATATTATATATTAATATTTCATTAAATTAATTATTGCTTCAATATATTAATAATTTATTGAATTATTATAATAAAGAATTTCTTATTATTATTATTATTATTATTATTATTATTATTATTATTACTTCTAACCAATCAACTCTACTATCATGATTAATAGTGGCAACAGTAATTCCTGATATTAAATCAAGAATATAAATAGTTTGAAGGTCGACTAAATAAGCAATTTTTTTTATTTCGTAATCAACATTTCTTTCATTAATTCTTACACTTTTTTGTATTAAAATAAATAATTAACAATAAAAATAATAAATATGTTACATTAGTATTATAATAAATAAATAATTATTAAAATATTAAATTGTTATATTACTACTATTCATTGAATTATTTTTTTTTTATTTAATTAACTATTTATTAAATATTTACCTAAGTAAATGTGGATTCATATATTCTGTTCTACAAGAACCTAAAATTTCATTTATGCCATATGTACAGAAAAAATTAAGGAGAAAAACTATATTTTATTTTTTTATATATTCTTTATATATAATGTATATATATATTCTAAAATTGATAATATAATAATATTTAATATATAAATATAAAAAGGATATTCAATCAGTGATAATTCACCAGCATTAAAAACCATACAAACTTTTGGATTTTCGAAATAAAATTTTTCATTTCCACAACCACTCCAGGGAATCTTTTATAATATAATTAAAAAAAAAAAAAATTTATTATTGATATATTTTTCAAAATATTATTATTATAAATTAAATTATATTTACTATTGATATAACTCAATTACAATTATTAATATATATATAATATTATTATTTATATTTAGTATTTATTACCTCACTTAATTTACACGTTGTTAAATCACCCATTAACAAAGTATTGGCTGTATTAGCAATTAAAAATTGATCCTGGAATATATTTACTTTGGTAATAGCATATGTATAATGTGATTTTAATACAATTCTCGAACCAGTTGATAATCTTTTAACTATAACTTGACTTGGTGATACATATGTAAATTCGAATTTTCCTTTATATCTTGTTCTCTTCAAACAACAATCAAATAATTCTACTGCACCACATAAAGAACCCTATTTAATTTTGTGTAATTAAATATTTCAAATGTAATTAATATTATTATTATTATTATTTTTATTATTATTATTATTATATTTCTATTTATTATAATATCAATAATTTTAATAACACCAACAATAGTTAATCTTGATCCATCTGGTTTCCATGCCATAGCAGAAATAGTATATATATTTTCAATAATTTTCATTGGAGCTTCATTCCATTTTTTCTCTTCACTATCATAATTGTAAATGTGTAATCTTCCATAACTTCCAACAATTGCTGTTTGATGACTAGGACTAAATCTAGCTATAGTATATTCTTGTTCCTCTTCATCATTTGAATAATCAAATTCCTGAATGATATTTCCTAAATTTAAATTTTAAAAATCATTTTATTATTATCATCACAGAATTATAATTCTATTATTATCTTTATTATATTATTATTCCCTTTTTTTTCTAATATTATCAATTTAATTATCATTATCATTTTCTATATAACATTTTTACTGTGTTTTTCATAATTAAAAAAAAAATTAATATAATAATTATTCTATTAATTTACCATCAAAATCAAAAAATGTAATTGTTCTATCATTTCCACCTGCACATATGGATTCACCCCATGCTAATGCAGTTGGTGGAGTTTTACATATAGCGAATTTTCCCTTAATAAATAAAGTGATTTAAAATATATTTATGAATATTTTATATTTAAATATTTGGACTATTTCAAATATTTAATTTTTTATTAATAATTAATTATAAAAAAAATTACTTGTGAGGCACCAGAAATTCCGTCATCAAAGAAAAATCTATTTAATGAACCATCTAAATGACCAGTGATAATTGCATAACCATCAGGACTACTTGCAGTGGATATAACAGGACTATCTGTTTGGTATAAAGTAGCTGATTTATTAACCTTTAGATTACCTACTCTTACCTTTAAAAAAAATATATAATATATATGTGAGCATAAATATTAATACTATCCAATTCCTTTTTTTTTTTTTTTTTTTTGTATATTTTATATAATCATTAAAATTATAATAATAATAATATTATTATTGTTATGATTATGGTTATGGTTGTGGTTATGGTTGTTGTTATTATTATCATTATTATTATTATTATCATTATTATTATTATTACTATTATTTTTATAACTGATATAGTTCTTAATTAATAATTACTTTTCCATCAAATAAACCAAAAACAATTGAATTATTTTGTTCATGCGGCCATGTTAAGCATGTAACTTCAGAAGATTGAATAAATTTATTGCAAATAGTCTTTTTTTCACCCCATTCAAGTCCTAGTTTATATACAAAAATAACATTATCAGTTTGAGCAACTGCTAATTTTGTAGAATCAGGTGAAAATGCTAATCCACATACATGATAATTTTTATTTGTCTAAATTTAAATATCAAATAATACGTAATACGAATACATATATATATATATATATAATCAATATTTTTTTTCTTTTTCATTATCCATTATAATTATATTTCATTAATTATATTTCGCTTATTATGAAAATAAAAAATAAAAAATAAATAAATAAAATTATTTCATTATTCAAATATTTTTTATTCACTAACTTTAGGATCTGCTGGTTTTGTTGTGAATCTATCTTTTTTTTCTCCTGTTTCATCAAATAAATATATAATTCTATCTACACCAACAACTGCTAATTTCTGATTATTTGGTGACCATGCCATCGCTGTGATTTTTGCAGGGAGATTTCCTGCAGGAACAATAGTTTTTATATGCCTAATCTGCATGTTAAAATTATCAAATCTTGATTTTTCTTATTTGCTTTGTTTTCTTTTATTATTATTATTATAATTATAATTATAATGATTTATTATTATATTATTATTATTTAATTTTATATTATTAATAAAAATAAAAATAATATAATCTATTTGTGTATTTCATTTAAATATCCTCAATTTTTCTAATAATTATATAAATAATAATATAATTTTTTTCATGTATAATTTATAATCACGATTAAAAATTAAAAAAATTAAAATATTATAAATATACCAATAATAAAAAAAATTAAATTTATGATAAATTAAAAATAATATTTTTATCATATTATTTTTTTTTTATTTTTTTTTTTTTTTTATTATTTTATTTTTTAAAAAAAAAAATTTACATCTCAAAACAAAATGTATATTATAATTAAAATTATTAAAAATATTTATAAACAATTAAAATTATTATATATAATTCAAATATAATATTTATAAAATACAAATTATTATAATTAAATAATTAAATAATTTATAAGCATATCTTAAAGCATTAAAAAGAAAATTACCAACGAATATTTAAAGTCAGAATTTTATTGATATAAATTTTAATAATAAATAAATATATATTAAATGTATATTAAACAAATATAAATGAACAAAAAGTTTTTATTAAAATTTAACCTTCTCAATTAGTTTAAAACTCAGAAAAATTGAAAAATTATTCATTAAAAAAATTTTAGTTATAAAATTTTTAATTATATTTTTTAGGAATTTGTGTAACACAAAGTTGAAGTAAACATTTTAAATTAAAACTTTATATATAAAGATGTTAAAAGAACATTTTACTCATTTGTCAAATTCACTAATTTAACATTTTTTCAAAAGTTTATTAGTACTTTATTATTAATCTTTTTTTTTTCTAATAGTATTTTATTTATCTTTTTTTCCTTTTTTTTTTTTTCTTTTTTTTTTTTAAAGTTCATAAATATTATTTTTTTCATGAAGATCATTCGCTAAAATCATCCATAATTTTCTTTAAATATAATAATTTTACTTTATGTAAGTCGATAATTACTAATATAACCTTTTTTTTCCCTATCGATATGTCTCAAAATTCTATCTAATGGCTTTTTATTGATGCATTATTTTTTTAAATATCATAATAATCATTCAATATTCAAAACTACCTCTTCAAAAAATATAATTTATTATTTTTATTATAAAATAAGTGATGGAACCCCAAAAAAATAAAAGTATTACATTTTATTACTTGAATTAGTTAATTAAGATAAATTGGAGAAATATAAATGGAAACATTTAAATATAGGGGATATTTTGGAATATTGTATATGATTATAACTAGTAATTGTAAATATAGCTTTTGTTGTTGTGTTAAAGTGGAAATACTTTATGTTAATATATGAATATTTATTGTTGATAATAGTAAATATTACATAAATAAAGAAAAACCAAATTATTAAATTACTCAAATTTTAAAGAAAAAAAAAATAAAGATATGGGATCTGTATTAAAAAATCAATAGAGTTTTTCATTTAAATGGATACTTAATAATTAGGTTAAATAGAGATAAATATTTCTTACTGAGCTACATAATTATAAAAATAAGTATCATTAAATTTTATAATATCAATACCATTTTAATTCTAAAAAAATTTCTTCCTCCTGTAAATTTAACATTCCTAATCTTTTTAACTAACTAATTGTCAAATTTTGTTAATAATTCTATTATTTTATATTAACAGCTAAAAATTCTAAAATATCTTAATAAAATACTTAACATATATAAATATTTTACTACTATTTTTTATTAAAATAATTTATATATATAATTCCTTCAATTATCTATTAAGTCAAATATTTAAATATATTTAATATATATATAAAAGTTTATTTAATAGATTTTAATTGTTAAAATTTAATTAATTTATAATGTATAAAATATATTTATATTATTATTAATTATTATACTAAATAAAACTAGTTTTTTTAAAAGTTCATATATAATATAATATAATGTATATACAATAAAATAATTTTTTAATTCATTTCTATTTGTAATGTTCAGAATAATTTTCAAAATAATAAAGAATATTAAATATGTATCCAATCATTTAAAAAGATAAACCAATCATATTAATTTATTTATTAAAAAAAATTTCCATAATAATAACATTATCAATGATGATTATTTAGTTCCTTCTTACATAAATTATTCCAAAATGTCTGTAAGTGTTTGAATTATAATATATTAATGATGAAAATTTATTGGTGATAAATAACTGATGGATTAATAAATTTTTTATTTGGTCATGAAATTATAGAAAGTTCAAGTGTCTGCCGTTAGAGAAGCTATTGCTGAAATTTTAAAGTACTCTAAGGAAGAAAAGCCACGTAAGTTCACTGAATCTATTGAACTTCAAATTGGTCTTAAGAACTACGATCCACAACGTGATAAGCGTTTCTCTGGTACTATTAAGCTTCCAAACGTCCCAAGACCAAATCTTAAGATCTGTCTTCTTGGTGATGCTTACCACATTGATCAAGCTAAGGCTATTGGTCTTCCATGCATGTCTGTTGAAGACTTAAAGAAGCTTAACAAGAACAAGAAGCTCGTTAAGAAGCTTGCTAAGAGATACGATGCCTTCATTGCCTCTGAAGCTCTTATTAAGCAAATTCCACGTTTATTAGGTCCAGGTCTTAACAAGGCTGGTAAGTTCCCAACTCCAGTTGCCCATGGTGTTGATCTTGCCACTAAGTGTGATGAAATCAAGGCCACTATTAAGTTCCAACTTAAGAAGGTTCTTTGTCTCGGTGTTGCCGTTGGTCACGTTAACATGACTGAAGATGAAATTCTTGCCAACACTATGTTAGCCATTAACTTCTTAATTTCTCTTTTAAAGAAGAACTGGCAAAACGTTCGTTCTCTTTTCATTAAGAGTACTATGGGTAAGCCAATCCGTCTTTACTAGATTATTTATATATATAAATTGTATCAAAGCAATTTTCAAGGCGTTACCAAAGTTATCAATTATTTAATTGGATAATTCTTGGAAGCTGAACTCCTTAGACAAAATAAATATATAAAAAAAAAATATATAAAAAAAAACATAAAGTTTTTTTATAAATTAAATTTAAAGTATTGTGTTTATGTGTATTAATTGATTGAATATGTTGTTTTATTGTTGTGAATAAGAGTGAAAATTGAGTAAAAATATTAAAAGTAGCAGATAAAATGACAAATATTATTAATGATAAATATTATTAACAGATAAAAATATTTGTTATTAAGCTATAGTTGATGCAAAGGAGAAAATGTATCATTATAGATATTTAAAGTTGTTATAGTGTAATAGCGAAAATGAAATATTAAAAGTGAAATTGTTTTTACAAGGATTAATATTATTAATAGATAAAAATATTTATTGTTAAGCTATAATTAAAGCAGAGGAAATATTGTAATATTAACTATACTTATAGAGATATTTAGGTTAATTATAATTTCATAAGCAGACAAATTTATATATTTCTTCTTGGTGGAATTTCAGGTTTAAAATGAGCTACAATTCGGTACTGGGAAACGATGATATTTAATTGGAACAACTCCTAAGAAGTTCACAGGGGTCTACTGTTCTGTATGTTGTGGGGCTTTCAGAATATCTTGTAAATACAATAGTAGCTCACTTGAATTACTTTTTGAGAGGTTTAGTAAAAAAAAAAAATCACTTTCATTAACAAGAGTGCCGCACAGATAATGGCAAAAGGAATGATGCAATTAGTAGTCTGGTTAATTATCATTCCATACACATCTACTAACAACACAGTTCCAAACACAGAACCTATCGTAAGTAATTCAATTTTTTTTTTTTTTTGATGATCTTTCTTGTGGTTCAAGGTAATAGTTTAGTGGATATCACACTATCTGTTTTAAAGATGCTCCCTCTTTGTTTTGCTTTTTTATATTTTAATGGTGATCATGTTACTACACACAGTATACGTATACATCACACCGAAATTCTTTTTTTAACTTTTGAACTTTTTTTTTTTTTTTTTTTTTTAAAAAAAAATTTATAATTTTTTTATTTTATTTTATCTTTAAATTATATAATGTTTTTTTTTTTTTTAAAAAAAAAAATGTAATACATAAAAATATAATTTTCTATTTATTTAATAAAGTACTAGAATTGTCTTCTCTTCCTAGTCTAATAAAAAAAAAAAAAAAAAAAAAAAAAAAAATTGAAATTTATTATATAAAGAAAAATTAATTTGATATAAGATATTATATATATTATTTTATCATAAATTAGGAGAGAGTTCATAAAAGAAAATGAAAAATTATATGAAACATATAATCTTTTAATTATATTCATAATAAAAATTCATTTATCATTTTATATTAAAACAAAATGTAAAATATGTTTTAATATAAAATAAGAAAAATGAATTTTTCAAATTGAATCATTCTTTAAAGGTTATAATTTCAAAATTAAAATTATATATTTAATATTAAATAAAACTTTAATATTATATAAAAAATGATTAAAAAATTTAAATTTTATCTTTTAATTAAAATAAAATCATAAAAAAAAAAAATTTTTTTTAATTATATATTTTAATTTGAATAAAAATATTAAAAATAATAAAAAAACTATATATTTGTAATAAAAGGAAAATTGAGAAGGAAAAAAAAATTTTTTTATATCAAAAAATAATAAATAATAAAATTTACGAGGAAAAAAAAAAAAAAAAATTATATAAAAAAAAAAGATATAAAAAAATAAAAAAGAAAAAAGAGAAAAAAAAAAATACTTTTATATAAAATAACAAACAAAAATAAAAATTTGCATGAAATAATACTAAATAAGAATAAATAAACTAACAATAATAACAATAATAATAATAATAATAAAATAAAAATATAAATAAAAAAACTAATATAAAAATAAATATAATAATATTATAAATTTTGTCATCCATCAATTCATATTATTTTATTGACTATTTTAATTTTTATTTTAAGGAATATCAAAAATGAGGTTTGAATCGGAAATTTTACATCCATTAAAGCCAGAACCAGTATATACAAACATATTTATTATAATAAATTAAAATTATTATTATTATTATTAGTAGTAGTAGTAATAGTAGTAGTAGTAATAGTAGTAGTAGTAGTAGTAGAAATATTAATATCATTGTTATCATTAATTAGTATTATTGTAGTGGTTTATAGAAAAAATAAAATAATTATTTATTGTATCTTTTTTTTTTTTTTTTATATTCTTTAATGTAAAAAAAATGGTAAATTTTATTAAATGAAATATCAGGAAAGAAAATCCTACCGTCAGGTAGATTATATTATCATACAAAGAAGAAAAGAGGAAGCAGAACATGAATTGATGGTAAAACAAAATAATTACTATAAAATGATGGACAAAAAAGCAGATTTTGAAAGAGCAACAGTAGATGCTAATATGAGATATAATTTATATAAAAATTATACTCAATTAAAAAATATTCAAAAAGAACAATTCGAACAAAGACAACAAAGGTATTATATCAGATTAACAAAAAAAAAAAAAGAAAAAAGAAAAAGAAAAAACTGTTATTTTTTACAATATATACTTCAAACATTAGTAATCATATTAGCAATAAATATTTCATAATAATGTTCAATAATAATAATAAAAATATTAATAATAATAATAGCAATATAATAATAATGATAAATTATTAATTTAATAAATAATAAATTTTAGATTAGCTGCATTATTTGAAAAAGATAGAATTGAATGGGCTAAATTAATTGAAGAAAGTAAAGAAACAGTATTTGATAGAATTCAATATATGAAAGATGAAATTAAGGTATTAAGAGAAAAAAGAGAAGAAAGACAGAAAAAAGATACTGAAAATGCATTATATAATTTATGGAGGTTAGTACTTCCAGATATATTTTCCTAAATTAATAATAATTAAAAAAAAATAAAAAAGTTAAAAAAAAAAAAAATAAATATATATTTTATATAAATTATTAAACAATTTATTATAATAAACCATAATATAATAAAATATAATAAAATATAATATATATATATATATAATTTATAAAATAAATTTTAATAATAATAATAACAATAATAATAATAATATGAAATAAACTACAGAAATAGTTGTCAAGAAGTAAGAGAATTTGAAACTAAATTAAAGGAAAAAGAAACAGCTGCAGCTCTAGAACAACAAATAAAACAAAAAGAAATTGCAAGAAAAGCTGAACTAGAATGTACTCATCATAATTATTAATTACATATTTAAAGATAGAATTATAAAAAAAAAAAAGACTATATATTTGAATTTTGCTTTGTAATATTATTTTTAATTAAATATATTTATATATATATATATATATAAAATTAATATTATATATTATCATAGACACAAAAGCCTGGGATGCATTAGCAGAGAATAATAGATTGAAAAAAGTTGAATATTATAACACTGAAGATCAAAAAAGACGAAATATTGGAAAATATATTGGTAAATGTTTAGAAAACCAAATTGATGAACTTAATAATAGAAGAAAAGAAGAGGAAAGATTAAAAGAAATTGAAAAAAAATATGATGTAAATAAATAATAATTTTAATGAAAAATTTTGTATATTATCAATAATATTAATTATTTAAATAATATATATATATATATATGAATTCTTTATTTACAATTAAATATATATCAAAAAAAAAAAAAAATAGTTAGAACGTCTTAAGATGAATAAGCTTCAAGATCAACGTAATAGAATTATTAGAAAACAAAATGCAATGAATGCACAACGTGAAATAGAAGAATTCAATAAAGAAAATGCAAGAATAAAGGCAGAAGAAGTTCAAAAAGAACTTGAATTGGATTTAAATATTATGGAAGAATTGAAGAAAGAAATGGATAATGAGAAAGAAGAGCAAAATAAGAAAAAGAGAGATTTCAAACGTGAAATGAATCTCTTTATGGAACATATTAACCAACAAAGATTAATAGAAAAACAAAGACAAAAAGAAATTGAAGATGCATATCTTCAAGAATCTAATAAGGTATGAATAATAAATTTATAAAATTAATAAAATAAAATATATATCATAATAACAATATTATGGTATAAATTAACGAATAAAAAAATGATGGATATGTATATAAATTAAATTCATTAAAATATTATAATTATTATCATTTTTATTATTATTATTATTATTTATCCAAATCAGAAAAATAGACAAATGTATGAAAAATGGAAGCAAGAACAGATGGCAAGAGATAAGTTAATGAAAGATGTTCTGAAAATTAGACAAGAGCAAATAAATGAAAAAAGTAAAGAATTCATTTATATATTATTTATATATATACATATATTTAGTATAATTTATTTTCATTATGAATATTATAACTAAATATTCCAAATTTATTAATATTATAATAATAATAAAAAAAAAAAATATATATATATATATATATATATATAATAAAGTGGAAAAAAATAGATTAGAACAAGAAGAAAACCAACGTGAAATTGAAAAATTATTGGCGAGTGTTAAAGAATATGAGGAAGATAAGAAAAAAGAAGCTCAAAGAATCTTAGATGTAACAAATTTATTAAAATTTATTATTATTATTATTATTATTATTATTATTATTATTATTATTATTATTATTATTATTATTATTATTATTATTATTATTATTATTATTATTATTATTATTATTATTATTATTATTATTATTATTATTATTATTATTATTATTATTATTATTATTATTATTATTATTATTATTATTATTATTATTATTATTATTATTATTATTATTATTATTATTATTATTATTATTATTATTATTATTATTATTATTATTATTATTATTATTATTATTATTATTATTAACTCATGATATCTTGTATTAATTTTTTATATAAATATATATATATAAATATATTATTATTATTTTTATTATTATTAATTAATTATAGAAAAAAAAGCAATATTCAAATGATTTAATGGATCAAATTAATAATAAACGTTTGGATAATGAAAAACTTAAAAAACAAGATGAAGACTTTCAACGTATTTTAGTAAGTGTTTTTTTTTTTTTTTTTTTTTTGTTTTGTTTTGTTTTGTTTATTTAAATTTATATATATACAATCAAAACATTCAAAACATTCAAAAAAAAAAAAAAAAAATTAAAAATAATTTAAAATACATGTATTTATTATATTTATTATAATTATAATACTAATTATTATTTTTAATAAAAAAACAATAATAATAATTATAATGATAAAAAAAAAATAGAATAAAAGACAGGAAGAATATAATAATTTACTTGAAAAAACAAAATTATTAGAGCAATTTAAATCAAAGTAATATAATAATAATAATAATAATAATATATATATATATATACTATTTTTTCAATATTAATTTATTTATATGTCATAATTATATTTATATTAATATTATTAATGTTTTACTTTTATTATTGTTTTTAATGAAATATTTATTTATTTATTTATTTATTTATATATTAATTGATTAAATATATATATATATATACATATATATATACTTATTTATAAAGATTAAAAATTGCTCAAATTCAAGAAGTAAATAATTCTCAATATAAACAATTACCCAATCCAAACTTTTACATGACATATACACAAGATAAACTTAATGATGCACTTCATTTAAGAGAAGCAGCTGAAAATTCATCTTTAAAAATTGATAATCAATTATCTGATCCTTCCTTACATACATCAAATATAAGTAATACAAACAATTGATACATATAATACATTTAGTTCAATAATAAAAAAAAAAAAAAAAAAAAAAAAAAAAAAAAAAAAAAAAAAAAAAAAAAAAAAAAAGCAACGAACAAACTATAATATTCAACATATAAATATTTCCATGAATTATTTTTAGTATATTCTTTTTTTTCTTTTTTTAATTTACTTTTTTTTTATGAATAATAAATAATCTTTTTTATTATTATTATTATTATTATTATTATTTCTATTTTTATTTTTATATATTATTGTTGTTATTTATAATAAAAAGTTATATAGAGATTTAAATTTTATATTAAAAAAAAAAAAAATTTTTTTTTCATTCACTTTTTTTTTTTTATTATTATTATTATTATTATTATTATTATTATCATTGTTTGAATAAAAAAAAATTTGGTTTTAATTCCTACTCTTCTTTAAATCTATAAATAAATTATGAAAAATTTAAAAAAAATTTTTTTTTTTTTTTGTAGAATATAATATATATATATATATAATATACAATGATTAGTAATATTTATGAAATTTTAATAGTTTTATTTAAATTTATTAAGAAAAAAAAAGAGATTAATACAATAAATTTTAATTTTTATTTAATTGTTTCTTAATAATATCTGTAAAATTATCAATATGAAGTTTTAAAGAAAAAACTTCATTATTTGGAATTAATTCTAAATTATCATTTCTTTGAATTTGTTTAAGACATTGAATACATTCATTTAATGAATTAATACATTTTTGAATTTCTGTTGTTGGTTTATCATTACTATTATTATTATTGTTGTTATGATTATTTGAAGAATTAAAAGTATCTGATATATTTTCATTATTTTCATTTTTATTATCCTTTAACGTTTTATCATTATTATTATCTTTTATTTTGATATTAACTTTTTTTATCTCATTTTCTAAATAGTTTTCATATTCTTTTATTGTAGTTGTTGAGTTATTTCTACTTTCTTCTTTATATAAAATATTTATCTAAAAAAAAAAAAATAAAATAATAATAATAATAATAATAAATTAATAAATAAATTAATAAAATATTTATGTATTCTTAACATTAATGTTTATTTCAATTCATTTAATAATTTAAAAATAATATTATTAATAATAATTACATTTTTATTCTTTTCAAATATTGGTATTCCTGATACTATATTAATAAATTGTTGTTGATACGGTTCCGTCACAATTTTCTTTAATAGTTCTGAATGTATTGTAGTCTTTAACATTTAATAATAATAATAATAATAATATTAATATTAATAAAGATTAAAAAATCAATATAATAATAATAATAATAATAATAATAATAATAATAATAATAATAATAATAATAATAATAATAATAATAATAATAATAAAAATTTTATAAAACAATATAATAATTCTAATTAATATATATTAACGAAAATACTATTAATTAAAATGGAAATTTACCACACCAAATTGTGTTATTGATAGAAAAGCTTGATGTTTTAATACCCAATTACTTGAATCAAAATATGTATGATATAGTGAAACTAAATAATCACTTGCTTTATTCTGTAAACAAAAAAAAAAAAAAAAAAAATATTTAAAATATAAAACAACATTAAATTATTAATTATAAACTATAAATAAATAAATAAATAAATAAAAAGATTTTATCATTATATTTATATTATTATTATCATTAATTATAATTATAGGTTTGTAGTATTTACAATATATTTTAAAGTAAAATCAACTTTTCCACAGGAAGAAAGAAAATTTATAATTGACACATGTGGTATTAATTCATATTTTAAATATGGAACTTTAAAATGCCAGTTATCAATTATTTCCAATATCTTATATATAGTTATAAAAAAAAAAAAAATCAAAAAAAAAAAAAAATTAAATTTTTAAATATTTCATATAAAAAAAAAAAAAATTGTAATTAATTATAAATATATAATAAATAAATAAATAAATAAATAATTGGTTCACATGAATTTTTTTTAAAAAAAAAAAAAAAAAAAAAAATTTACCTTTATAACATTTTCTGGTAAATATTCTGAAATAAGAGATATAGATATATCAATTAAAGATTCCAAAGATTTAAATGTCTTAAAATTATATTAAATAAATAAATTAGTAAATTAAATATTAATATAAATTTCTTGATATTTTCATTTCATTTCTTTTCTTTTTTAATTTTTCACTTTTTTTTTTTTTTTTTAAAAAAAAAAAAAAAAAATGTTGAAGAATAATGATACAATATATATTATTTATTATTTCTTTTCTTATCTTTTTTTATTCAATTTTTTTCATTTTTTTATTTATATATATAATCATACCAAATAGGCATTTAATTTTTCATCTTCTTTTACAGGCTCTTTAATATCTGCCTGTATAGCAGTTTTACAATTGCCAAGTAATACGATAGATACATCTTGTAATTTTTTAATTTCTTGAGGTGACAAAGATAAAATACCATCATTATCTAAATATTTCTGAATTACTTTTATAGGTAATGAACATTTTTTGAAAGCGTATAAAGCAATTTTTTCATCTGGATGTTCTAATAAAGGACATAATATGTCTTCCCATATTTCTAAGGCAATTTTATAAGTTTTACTATCTCTATAATATAAATCATCAGCATTTAATAAATTTAATATCATTAATTTATTTTCAACTTCAGTACTGCATACATCATGTGATGTTATTGAAAATAGCTCCTTAATTATACTATTATTGTTGTTGTTTTCATTATTACTATTTAGTATATTGATTCTTATTAATTTAAATAAGAGTGTTTTAATTGAATTTTGTAAAGAAGTATTTTTAAATAATATAAGAAGGTTATATAATTGTTTTATATGATTTATCTATTTAAGAATTTATTTAGATTAATAATAATAATAATAATAATAATAATAATAATAATAATAATAATAAATAAATAAATAAATAAATAAATAAATAAATAAATAAATAAATATAATAAAATAAAATAAAAAATTAATATATATATATATATATATATTATAATCAATATTATAATTTTGTGTTATTAATATTATTAATAAAATTATGCAATATATATAATATTAAGTATATAACTTAAATAATTACTTGAATATCATTATTCAAATATTTAAATATATTACACCATGATTCACATAAAATTGTTTGGATAATTTGATTTTCATAGAAAAGTAATAATGAAAAATAATTCTATAATTAAATAATCATTATTAATAATTTATACATTTTTATAGTTATAATAATAATATTAATATAAATATAAATATAAATAATAATTAAAAATAAATAAATTGATAATTAATAATAGTAATTAATAATAATGAATAATATTAAATAATAAATAATAAATAATAATAATAATAATAATAATAATAATAATAATACCTTTTCCCATAAATTAAATAATGAAAAGTTAATATAATGTGGTAGCAAAGATAACGTAACAATTATTGTTCTATCTAATGTTAATATTTCATTACTTTCGTCATCTGACGGTAATTTATGTCTTATAATATTGGAAGGGCATTTATCAATATAGGTAAAATAGCAATAGAGAACACTTGAACTCTTGATTTCATCTCCCGTTACAGCATCAACTTCACTTGAATCAATTTTAGAAAATGGATTTAATAAATTTTGTTGAACCGTTTCCGATAATTGCCAAAAAAGACGAAATATACTATCAAATTGTAAAAGTTTTGAATAATAAAAACCATCATTGGAAAGAATTTTTTCATATGATTTATTAATATTAATATCAACATATGAAAAACGAATAAAATATAAAATATAATTTAATTTTTGTGTATCACTTAAATCTTTTGCTAAAAGAAAATGTGAAAATATTAAATCAATTGGTAACAAAACTTCATTCAAACTAGCTAATGCACTATTTTGTTCTTCGTTAAAAGTTTCATATTTAAAAACTAGTATAGATAAATGGCTTTAGAAAAAAAAAAAAAAATATTAATTAATAAATTAAAAATAAAAAAATAAAAAAATAAAAAGGTAATTAGATAAATAATAATTAATAAAATCATTAATATATAAATATATATATATATATTTATACATATAAATAATAATAATAAATACTTACTATTTTATATATAAACAAAGATTAAAAAAACTATTATATAAATATATATATATTATATAATTATTAATTATTATTGTTATTTTTTAATAAAAAAATAATATATCAAAATTATTATTAATAATTTATAATATTTTAATTATATAATAAATTACATTTTAAAAATAGGATAAGTTTCATCGATAGAATAAAAGGATATATAATTTGAATGTTTAATATGTAATGAATGTAGATGTGTTAAATAAAATCTAATTATATATAAGTATATATAATATAATAAAATTTAATATTTAATAATATATATATATAGGTATATTGGTATATAATTATATAGGTATATATTACTTTATTAGAGTAATATTTCTTTTTAGTTGAACCTCTTTTATATTATTATTCAGTATAAATTCAACAATTTTATCGAAAAATGTTTTAATATTTTCACAACAAATAGTTATTGGTTCATCCAACTAATAATAATATTATTTGAATTAATTGACAAGCATATATATTAAAAGATTATATATATAAATATATATATATAATATATAGAATTATTATTATATAGTTATATAGTTTAATTAAGTAAAAATAAAATAAAAAAAAAATAAAAAAAAAATAAAAAAAAAATAAAATAAAATAAAAAAATAAATAATAATAATAATAATAATAATAATAATAATAATAATGTAATAATAATAATAATAATAAAAACCTTAAAATATTTTGATATATTATCAACTAATTTTTCAGAACAAGATGTTCGAATTAAGTATTTCCAGCTTAAATTTAAGAGCTTAAAATCATTTGGAGAAATAGTAGATAATGTTATTAAAAGATTACAAACTTTTTTTTTTTTTAAATAATATATGATAAAATAATAGCCATAATAATATAATTTTAATATGATTAGTTATTTCTTAAATTAATTATTATGATAGTTATGAAATTTTTATGGACCAAATAATAATTATTTATGATATCTATATACCATTGGCATAATTTTTATATATTGCGGAAGAATTATTAAAACCTAAAAATATTTGAATATATTTTCCTGATAGCTTTTCAATATATGAATTTAAAATTTCCAAAGTTTTAAAATAACATTTCTTTATATTATTTTGAATTGAATTTGATAAATTTGAATTATTATTTTTACAATTCTAATTTCAAATATTAAATGTGTATTTGAATTAAAATAATAACAAAAAAAAAAAAAAAAAAAAAAAAAAAAAAAAATATCATCAATATTAAATAGTTTAATAACATATTATATATATAAGTAATATAAATATATATAAGTTGTATAATATACCTGAAGGAATATAAATGTTTGAGTACATTCAAAAAATATTTTTGAATTAAATTCATTAAATTTATTATTTCCTACTTCGTCATTATCAAATATTTCATTTAAAAAGGTTACTGAATTACTATCAATACTTTTATAATAATAGGTAATAAATTCTTTTATTAAATAATTTGTGGTATTATAAAACTATAATATATATATATAATGTTTATATATAATAATAAAAATAATTAATTAATAAATATTTATAAATAAAAATTTAATATATAATTTTAATTTTTTTTTTTTTTCTTTTTTCTCTTTTTTAATTATTAATATTATATACATTAATATAATTTTCTATGTCCTTTTCATTTTTTAAGTTCTCTGAATTATTTATATTCTCATCCTGACAAAGTATTAATAATAATAAAAAAAAAAAAAAAAGTTACTTTTTATTAATATTAAAATGAAATTTCAATTTCTTTCTCTTAAAAAAAATATATATATATATATATATATATATATTTGATAAAAATATTATAAATATAAAATTTATATAAAATACCTTTAAATGTAACTTTATAAAAAATAAAAGAACATTAATTTTTGATAATTCTATATTTGGTATTATTTTAACAAAACTTTTAATTAACTCTATTTTCTTTTCAATGGCTAATTCATTGTTGAATACTGAGTATATTAAGAAACCAAAAATTAAAATAATAATAATAATAATAAAAAAATATATATAATTTAAAATATATATATATATTATTGAAAACTGTAAAGTTAAGTTTAATAAATATAAAATTTCAAATTAATATACAAAATAAAAATAAAAAAATAACAGTAATATTAATATAAAGGATATTATTATATTTTTTAAAATTTCATTAATTTCAAAGCATCTCGTTATATCACTTTTTTCAAATGACTCAAGGACAGTAATAACTTCTACAAGATCTTCATTGTCGATAGCTAAATTTAATTTATTTATAAATTCCGATTTTTCCCCAATAACACATTCTATATTAGTTTTTAAATTGTTAAGTAATTGACCCTTTTCTAATGATAATTCCATTATTAAATTTTTTAAAAATAAATTATATATTATGGTATACTAAATGAATAAATTCAACATATAAAAAATCTATATAATAATTTTTTTCAAGAAATATCATTATATTTTTTTATTTTATTTAAGTAAAATTTCTTGAAAAAATAATAAATAAATAAATAAATAAAAAAGTTTAGATAATGATTTTTATTACATATATAAAAAAAAAAGAAAAAAATTCATATATATATATATTTTTTTTTATTAATTTTCTTTTGCAATAAATTTAAATTATTTTTAATTTTTAATATTTTTTTTTTCTTTTTTTTTTTTTTTTTATTTGTCTATTAATTTAATTTCTATTGGCCAAAAAATTAATATATTTTTATAATTTATCTAAATTTTAAAAAAAAATAAAAAGAAAAAGAAAAAGAAAAAAAATTTTCTTTTAAAATTCTTTAATAGAAATTTTATGAAAAAGTTGGAAAGTATTTTTTAAATTTAAATTATAGAATAAGGAATTAATTATTTTTTTGATTTATATATTTTTTATTATACATTATTTTTTTTTATTGAAATATTTTAAATATTTTATTGAATATTAATTAATCTTGAGATATCTTTTCTTATTATTTTATTTTTATTTTTTTTTTAAGCTGGTGATATGGACTCCTAAATAAAAGAAATAAAAAAAAAAAAAAGAAAAAAAAAAAAAATCTGATTAATTTATTTCCTTTTTATTTTTTTATTTTATACATTTATAAATTGTAAACTAATAATAATAATAATATTTTACATTATCTATGTATAGTTTATATTGTAATTAATATATACTTTATATTAATGAAAAAATTATTCATAGCGTAAATAAGTATAATTGATAATTTAATTTAAATAAAAAAAAAAATAGTATAATAATAATATTATTATTAATATTAATGATATAAATAAAGTAATAATAATTATAATAATAGTAATAACAATAAATTAAGAGGATGATTTTTAGCCAATTATGAAAATTCCAAAATTTAAAAAAACTTTTTTTTTTTAGATATGGAATTTGTGATTTAATATTTAAATAATTCCTGAGATTGTTTAATTTTTTTTTTTTTTTTTTTTATTTCAAAAATTTTATTTAGTTTGATGTTAATATTATCAACAAAAAAAAAATATTAATAATGAATATTAAGAAAAGAAGTTTCGATAAGTGATATAAAATAAATGATAGGATATTGAAATAAAAAAAATAATAAATGAAAAATATTGAATTAAAAAAAATAAAAAGAATAATTCTCTTTTTTTTTATAGTTTAACTTAATTTACTGGAAAATTTTTTCTACAATTTCTATATGACTATGACGAAAAAACCATAAATGCAAGGTCTGAATATATATTAAAATTAATATATATAATGACTAAATTTAAAAGTTTTCAATCTGAGTCATTTAAAAAAAAATAAATAAATAAATATTATATAATAATAAATAATAAAACAATAATAACTAATCATAAATAATAATTAATTAATTAATTAATTAATTAATTTTTTTTCATAATATTATAAAAAGTTTAAGAAAAAAAAAAAGGAAATAATTCATTATATTTTAAGAAAAAAAAATTATACATATAATTGAAGTAATTTATTATTGTTAATTTTGTAAATATTCCTGTTCTTATTTTTATGAACTTTAACAACTCCATATACATATACTTAAGTTATAGCCACGGCCAAATTTAAAGCAAAAAAAATTTTTTTTTTTTAAAGAGCTGGCTTCAAAATAGAATTACATAATATATTTGCCTACATATATATATATTTTCCAAAAGATATTATTAATATAGTCTACTAAAAAAAAAAAAAAAAAAAAAAAAAAAAAAAAAAAAAAAAAAAAAAATGACTTGTATCCTGAATATTTTTTTTCTATTATTAAAAAAAAAAAAAAAAAAAGTATTGATATTTTATAATTCTTATGGAAATATTTCCAATTTAAAGTTTAATATATTCTAAATGTTTTATATTTGCCAAAATAATTTTCTTTTTTTTTTTTTTTTTTTTTTTTTTTTTTTTTTTTTTATTAATATGAAAATATATATATATTTATAGATATTATATTTATATATTTCCATTGAATTTTTATATTTCATAAAAAAAAAAAAATTACAAAAATTAGAATTTTTTTTTTTTTTTTTAATTACATTAATAGCTTAAAATAAAAAAAAAAAAAAAAATAAAAAATAAAATAAAAAATAAAAAGATAATAATAATATTAATAATAGTGAAGGTAGAAGAAGCATTTCATATATAATCTACATTTAAAAAAAAAAAAAAACTTTTCCTTCAAAAAAAAAAAAATCAAAAAATAATGAAAAAAAAAAAAAAATAATAATAATAATATAAAATAATCAATTTATTTTTTTTTTATCAATATAGAGCCAATCAATATAAAAATTTAATTTAGAGTTAAAAAAGAAAAAAATTATATCTTTTTTTTTTTTTTTTATTTTTAATTATTTTAATTTTTTTTTTTTTATTAATTAAAAAAAAAAAAAAGTTTAATAAATATAATTAAAATTTTATAGAAATTTAGAAATCTTTATTAGAAATATTTAAAAAAAAAAAAAAAAAAAAAAAAAAAAAAAAACTTATAATGGAAAGTGTCATTAATGAAGTTGCTGAAAAATGCAAAAAACAATTAAAAGCCTTTGCTAAGTAATTAAAAAAAAAAAAATAAATAATAATAATAATAATAATAATAATAATAATAATAATAATAATAATAATAATAATAATAATAATAATAATAATAATAATAATAATAATTATAATTATTATTATTATTATTATTATTATTATTATTATTATTATTATTATTAAAATGAAATTATTTTTTTTTATAATTAAAAAATAATAGTATTAACAGTTTAAATGTATTATTTCCTTTTTTTATTTAATAATAATAATAATAATATATATATATATTACATTTTTAATCCATCACATTTTTAATCCATTTCATTTTTAATCCATTACATTTTTAATCCATTCCAATAAAATTAAAAAAAAAAAAAAAAATAGATGTGTAGATAAATATCCTAATTCATATGATTGTGATTGTAAAAAACAAAAAGAAGCTGTACAAAAATGTTCTGAAGAAAAGTAATTATACTATTTTTTTTTTCACTTTAAAATTATATATATATATATAATTTCTTAGATATATATATATAGATATAATTAATATTATATAATTCCAAAATGAATTTTGGTTTCATATTAAATTCCAATTTAGAAATTTTAAATCTGATTATTTTTATGTCTATATATATATATATGTATATGTTATCACAAATAATTATTAAATTAATAAATAAATAATAATACAGTTCAAGATTATTAAAACTTATTAATAAACATTGTAAGCAACAAAGTATTGCCTATGATACCTGTGTTAATAATAATAAATTAAATCCAGAATCAAAATGTTTAGAACAATTCCGTGCTTTATATTTATGTTCACAAGTTATTCAGGAAGGAGCTAAAGCTGGTGATAAATTAAGAAGAATTGAAAGAAGAACCGGAAAATCAAGAGTTTAAAAAAAAAAAAAAAAAAAAAAAAATTAAAAATAAATAGATAAATAGATTAACTATATATTATCAAATATTTATATGTCGTATTATTAACCTAAGCATCATTTATAAAGATATATACTTAAAATAGAAATATTATTATATTCATTTAAAATATTAAATTATTATTATTATAATAGTATTAAATAAATTAAAAAATAATAATAATAAATTTATTTTTGTTTTTATTTTTACTTTTTTTTTTTTTTTTTTTTTTTTTTTAATTTTCAAATTAGAATTTTTAAAAGTTATATATATATATTTATCTATATCTATATATGTATATTGTATGTATATATGTATATAATTATTTCACTTATTTATTATTATTATTATATATATATATATATATATATGTATGTACAATCTTTTTTTTTTTTTTTTTTCTTTACTTATTTGTATAAGACTAAACTACTAAACCTATTATTTAATAAAAAAAAATTTTTTTTTTTATAAATATATATATATATATGTCTATATAATTTTGTTTATCGTATTATTGATTAAATAATAGGAATATAAATCTTCCAAAAAAAAATAATAAAATAATAAAAAATAAAAAAAAATAAAAAATAAAAAATAAAAAATAAAAAATAATAATAATAATAACTGAATAAATAAGAAAATATTAAATAAATTTGTGTCGTTAATGAATGATGAATAGATCATTTAAATGTTAACTATCAAGTATGAACCAATATCAAATAGTAAAGTAAGCAACACTGTTGTCACAGATATGAATAATACAGAATCAAAGTACTACTACTAATTCTGGCAGTAGTAACGAAAAGTATATAATAGTATCATATTAATAATTATAATAATTATGATCATGATACAACAAAGCACCCGGCCCCGATGGTATCCCGATTGAATTCTACAAAGCTCTGTTTTGCAATGAAGAATTACTAGAAACACATCCTGCTTGCTGGAAAGTGTCTTAAATTGATTTTCAATAAAATATGGAATGGGTCTTTTCCTAAAAAATGGAACTCAGCTTCTATTGTATCAATCCCTAAGAAAGGTGACCTATCTGATTGTAGTAATTATCGAGGTATTTCTCTCATAAAGGTTGGACTGAAAATCATTTCAAAAATTATAACAGATAGAATATCTGCTTACGCACTCTCACACAATTTCATTTAGACCTGAACAATTTGGCTTTCGCAACCATGAAGAATGCATTAGTTTTATTCATTTCCGTTAGAGAAATATGCCAAAGAAGAAAATTTCAAGGAAAATTCACATATTTAGACTTTTTTAGATCTTAAAAAAGCTTATGATTCAGTTCCTATTTTTTAACATTCTTACTAAGCTATATCATTATGGAGTACGTGGTAAATGTTTTGATTTTCTATGTAATTTATATACTTCATCTAAAGCACGTGCTCGATTTTGCTTCAATGTTATCAAATGAATTTCCTATTAAAAGAGGTGTTCGTCAAGGTTGTCCATTATCTCCGATCTTATACAATTTATTCATCAATGATATATTAAATGATTGTGAAAAAAGATGGTGTTAATATTGGAAGAAAAAAAAATGTTGTGGTGGACTCTTTGCTGATGATGTTGTTCTCATTGCTCCAAGTGCAAAAAAATTTAGAAAAATTATTAAAAAAGGTACATAGATGGGCTAATTTAAATTTTTTTTTTTTTTTTTTTAGACTAGGAATAAACTTTATTTAATAATGTTTATTACCGGCTAATTTAAATGAAATGACTTTTTGGTATTGAAAAATGTGCAACTATGGTTATAAAACCAATGAACTTCCAATCTCCTCCAAACTATAGTGACCCAACCTTCTATTTAGGAATGAATGCTATTCCCTAAAGTTTCTAGTTATATTTATCTTGGTATTCCTTCTTCTGATGATCTCTTACTAGAACATATTATATCTCACATGCATTTTAAAGTTAGAAAATCCCTTCTTTCATTTACACATTTCTTCTCAAATAAACTTATCCCTATTGCATACAAGAAAAAAAAGTTCTTCAATCCTTTGTTATTTAGTAAAGTAATTTATTATTCTCCTTTACTTGGTTCAAACAAATCTAGAACGGCCAGAATTCAAACATTAATTAATACTGGTCTATTTTGGTGTATCGGTTCCTTCTCTAAAAATGGTAAAAACAAAATTCAGAAAACAAATGACTATATATTAGACATAATTCTACACTGTGAGTACTTATGCTTTATCTCGAGATCTAAGCATCCCTCCTATTGTTGGTATCTGCGCAGCCTTACAGATTAAATCATTTGCAAAATGAAGTAAATCAAACTGTATTATAAAGGATCTTATTAAATCTATTCCCAAAAAATGCATTATTATTCCTGGACTAAAGAATCTAGAACACTGTATAAAAAAATCAAAAAAATATAAATGTGAAAAATATGACGATATTTTAGAACGTTACTGGAAATCAGTTGCCAAATTTCAAGGTATTAAAGGTCAAAATTAACGATTGTAATAAGTTCTCAAACAATAAAGCTATAATTATGCTTTAGCTTAAAATATCCCCAATTCAACTTAGGGTTTTTCGTGGATTATACGTTTACGCTGTGGTTAATAAATACAATACTACTATTGCTATTAGAATGGGTAGAGTTTCAGAAGATTGTCCCAAGTCTTGCCCCTGTTGTGGCGAAGATAAACAATCTTTTGAACATTAGATTTTTAAATGCGATGCTCTTACATCTTTTCGATGGAATTCTTTAAATTTCATCGATGATCTCTATGTTTTATTCCTTAGGAAGATTAGAGCGTTTAATCCTCCTTTCTTTTCTTCCTATGACTCTATTTCTAATTTTGAAGATTATATCAATCATTATATATACTTGTTCCTTCTTGGTGGGACTTTAGTTTTTTTAAATGAGCTACATTTCGACAGTGGGGAACAGAGACATTTAAATGAACTACTTTTCAAAGGTTCATCTGAGTCACCTGTTCCAAAAATTGTGGGCTTGGCGGGAATTCTTAATAAGTGCAATACCTATCATAAGTAGTTCGTTTGAGCTATTATTTGATAGGTATTGCAAAATACCAAACTTAATCCAAGAGCGTCGACGTCGTACTGATAAGGCATAATGATAATACAGGATCATCATTCTATTTCTACGAAGGATGAATCTTGCCCTAGTAGTTCAATAAATGATGAATCCGGGGAGAGTTTAGTGGACACCACACTATCTATTTTAAAGATGTTACTTCTAGGTTTTATTTCTTTTTTTTTTTTTTTTTTTTTGTTAGGAAGGGAAAAATTCCCGCATAGTACAACTTGCCGAAATACATAGTATTTTCGAGCTTTTTTTATTTTTTTTTTAATTTTTTAATTTTTTATTTTTAATTTCAAATGTACTTTTCACCTACATGTATTTTTTAAAATAAAATTTAATAAAGTTTTGGAAGTGTATTCTCTTCCCTGTCTATAAAAAAAAAAAAAAAAAAGAAAAAAAAAAAAATTATGATCATGATGGCCCTACTATTATTAATAATAGTAATGATGCTATGGATAATGAAAAATAGGAAATGCAAATATTAAGTGATAGTAAAAATAATAATATTGTTTCTTATATCATAATGTAAGTGAATAGGTCCATTGGTGAAAAAATTGTATTAATATTTCGTAATTTTCTAAATAATGAGTGGTATAAATATATATATATGATGGTGGTATCAATAATATAACTTCCTTTTCTTTAGTAGAAAAGAACGACTAGGCTGGCAGGGTTAATACTTCCGAAAGGAGAGAAGACCATAATTTCTTTTGGATGGACCATTCAAACTTCTAATCCCGAAATGAAAATAATTAGCATTCCCCGTTAAATAAAACGAAACAAAAAAAAAAAAAAAAAAAAAAAAAAAAAAAAAAAAAAGTACTATTCAAAATAAAAATGTATTAATAAATTCAAAAAAAAAAAAAAAAAAAAAAAAAAAAGTACTATTCAAAATAAAAATGTATTAATAAATTCAAAAAAAAAAAAAAAAAAAAATAAAAAAAAATTATATATATATATATATATAATCTTGGAGATGTTGGAGTGGTGGTGGTGGAGTGGTGGTGGTGAGGATTTGATGTGTTGCCCTATGAATTTTTTTTTTTTATATGTTTTTTTTTTTTTTTTTTTTTTAATTGTACATATATACTACTAATTATTTTCTTTTATTATCATAATTTTATGGAATAAATATAATCTGGAATTTCAAATAAAAATTTTTATATATAATAAAAACAATAATTGCTAGAAAAAAATTTTTTTTTTTTTTTTTTGAATTTTTAAAATTAAGAAATTTAAAATAAAAAAAAAAAACTTTAATTAAAAATGCTTCCAATTACAGTATAAATTTTATATTAAAACATATATTTTAATCATTTTTAAAAAACTTTTTTTTTTTTTTTTTTTTTTTTAATTAGATCAAGAACAAAAAAGTTGATATATAGTTAATCCAATAATTAAATATCATATCATTTCTTATGATTGTAATTTACAATAATCTTATTAATTAGTTAATGTTTTATATCCTATACAATTGATATAATTAAATATAATTTGAAAGAAAATATTAACAATATTTAATAATTTTGATAATTAATAATTATTAATATTATTATTACTATTATTATTATAATTACTATTATAATTATATCAATTATTTCATAAAATATTTATATATATATTAATGTTTAAATAGATTTTTATCAATAAAAATTTACAAATAAAACGAAAATTCTTATATAAAATTTTATTATTGAGATTTACTAATTAGTTATGGTTAAGTTCTATTCAATATATCTATTATAAAAATAAGATAATGATTAGTCAATATATTAAGATTCATAATAGATCATTTTTAAAATGTCAACTAAGATAACGTTTACAAGCTATAATTAACTTTATATATATATATATATATATATATATTTTTTTTTTTTTTGATCATCAATCAAAAAATTGTAATAAAAATAAGAAATTTCTTTTTTTAGAAGTAAAAAAAAAAAATGAAATTAAAAATTTTTTTTTATTTTTAAAATTAAATAATATTTGAAATTACATCAAATTATTCAGATCAGATAAAAAAAAAAAAAAATAAAATTTTATATCTATACTATTAATTTTTTTAAAATATCATATCCATAATGTAAATTTTTTTTATTATAAAAAATAATATATTTAATAATCAGTTACATGCGATATAACTAATTATTATAAAATTACATCTATATTTCATTGAATTTAACAGAAATCAATTTAATATTATTTTATTTTTATTTTTTTTTTTTTGAATAATAAAATTTTAAATATTAAAAAAAAATAAATAAATAAAAAAGATAATGGCAAATATTAGTATTAGTAAATATTTAAATTATTAATTCATATTAAATATATTTATATCCTAAATATATTTATATATATAATAATGAAATAATTTATTATTTGTAATTAAATTGAAATATATATATTTTTAATTATGTATAATTATTTATCAAAAATGACCTAATCCTTAATATTGACTTAATCCTTATATTAATACGAAATAGAATTTACTAGTTTAAAAATCTCAATATTTTGTTTATTTAACTGACATTATTTAATTAAAGTCAAAAAGATTTTTTTTTTTTTAAAAAAAATACAAAATTTTATGCTATTTAATCATATAAAAAACATTGAATGGATCATACCTATTTCAATACATTAAATACATATTATCATATTAATTATATACAAAAGAGGTTTATTGACCATACAAAAATATAAAATAATTTAAACTAAATTATTTGTATCATAAACCATATAAACTCTATTATTTATAGTATTATTGTATATCCTATTTATTTGTTAAGATATTATTTAAGATTTAAAATTATAATAAAAGTTGAAATAAAATAAAAGTATTTATTAAAATGTTAAATGAATTTGAAAACTAAAAAAATACTATATAGATTTTTTTAACTATGATAATAAATTTCATTTTTAAATTTTTTTTTTTTTTTTTTTTTTTTTTTTTTTTAGAAATACACAGAATTATTAAAATGGATAAGCAACTTTTAAATAAAAAAAAATATTTAAGAGATAATTAATATTTTTTTAAGATATATAAATCCATAGATTTATATATATATATATTTATTTTTAATTCATTAAAAAAAAAAAAAAAATAATTAAAAATTTTTTAAATAGATAAACCATAAAATTAATAATACAAAAAAACAAACAAACAAACAATTAAAAAAAAAAAAAAAAAACAGGTGAGAATTTTTAATAAATAATTTATTTTAAATTTAATATAAAAAAAAAAAAAGACTAAATAAAACGTGACGGTTCATTTATATTTTTAATTAATTATTATAATTTTTTTTTTTTTATTTAATAAATGAAAAAAATAATAATAATATATATATAAAATATATATATAATATTTATTTATTATTTATTATACTATTTTTATTATTAATAAATATAATTTGTATGTAGAATAAAGATAGAGATCACATAACCAAATTTAAATATCACCTATTAAGAACATAAATTAAAAAGAAACAATAAAGAAATTAATTTTTAAAAATTTAAAACTTTACAATTTTTTTTTTATTCTAAAAATTTTAATTCAATGAAAAAAAAAAAGTATATATATTCTATATTTAAATATTAATTTAAATACCAAATTAAGTGATAAATAATTAGAATAATTTTTAAAAAAAAAAAAAAAAAAAAAAAAAAAAAAACTAAAATAAATTGAAATTTCATATCTATTATTTAAAAGATTTTTTTTTTTTTTTTTTTTTTTTTTTTCAATAAAAGTTGTTATTATTAATTTAAATCTTTATTAATACATTATGAAAAAAAAAAAATTAAATAGGTTAACTATTTTTTTTTTGAAATTATATAAATTATATATGAAATAAAGTTTATGATAATTAAATCATTCCTATCATATTATCATGAAGAAATAATAAAATTTATTTTAAATAGTATTTTTTTTTTTTTTTTTATATTTAAATTTAAATTTAAATTGTATATTTAAATATTAATGATGCTTTATTAATACTAAATTTTTTTAAAAAAAAAAAGAATCATTAAAAAAAAAATAAAAACAAATTTTTTAAAATTTTTTTTAATAATATTATTAAATTTTTATATTAATATAAATATATAGATATAAATTGAAAAATTTATGCAAACATGTGTTTCTCTCTAAAGTATAATAGAAAAATGGTAAATACATATATATATGTATATGCATATATTTTATTAATATTAATATATATATATTTATTAAATATTTAAAAGGTTTAATTTTTATAATTATTTTTAATAATATATTAAATATAATTGTATATTATATAAAATAAAAGAATGATATATAATTAAATTTAATTATAAAATTAAGTGGTAATAAATTAGAAATTAATTAGAAATGATTTTATCTTAAAGTAAAAAGAAATAAAAGAATTATTATTCTTTTATTTCTTTTTTATTTTTATTTTCATATATATAATATATTTTTTACTTCTAATATATATATTATATATATTATAGGATAATAATAATAATAATGATAATAATAATGATGACTGAAACCAAAATTTTAATTTTATTTAAATATTGAAACTTATTCCATATATATGGCTGTTTTTATATATATTATTATTTTCATATGAATTATGTATATAAAATCTAATTTAAAAATATAAAGAATTTTAGTAGTTTAAATTAAATATTATTTATAAAAGTATATATTTGTATGTACTTTTGTTTTTTAATAATAATTTTTTTGTTTAAGTACACATATATAGTAATATTTATTTATTCTAAACATTTTTATTATTGTTTTCTATAAATAATAATCAAATATTAATTTTTAATTTTAATTTTTTTTTTTTTAATTCAATCATGGTCATTGTCATTCATGCATTATTTTTTTTTTTTTTTTTTTTTTGGGGTAATCAAAAATATTTTCCTATATTTAATATATATATATATAATACGTTTAATAAATATTTATAGAGTATATAGAATTTAGAATGAATTATAGATATATTTAATGATTCTTTTGTTTTTTGAATAATGTTAAGTTGAAAAGAGCAGTTCATTCAATTCAACTCTAAAAAAGTTATATATATTATTTCTATTTAAAAATGACAAATTAATTATTTAATTGATGAAAATACTCATTTTTAAGACAAATTTTTTTTTTTATTATATATATATTAACCATTTATACAAATTCTTTATTTATAATATAAATAAAATACTAAATATTTTTAAAAATATATATTATGATAACTTTGGTGAAACAAAAAAAAAAAAAAATAAAAAAAAAAAAATTTAATATAAAAATCATTTTATTTATGCCTTTTAATTATGGTTTGGATGGGACTATTGGCAAAAAAGTTTATTTATAATGGGAATATTTATATATATATATATATATTTATGTATATATTTTAAAGAAATCTTATTTTGGATAAATTAACTAGTAAATTATAATAATAATAATATATGTTAAATATATATTAATATTTCATATAAAATTATTAAAGAAAAAGTATAAAAGATTTTAATCTTTTTATATAAAATCAAATCAAATTAATATAATATAATAATGGTATTATTATTGAATATCAACATCTATTAAATTATTAATAAAAGTTTAAAAAATTTATTTTAATAATGAAAAGATGAAAGGTATATTGTATGATTTCTTGTAGGAATAAAGGTTAAAACCTAAAAAAAAAAAAAAAGTTCAACAATTTACTCTCTATGAAATAGTAATAAAAAATATTTATTTATATTAATAATTTATATATTGTTTCGTTATATATATTAAATATTTAGTTAATATTATAATTTTTTCCCCTCTTCAAAATCTTTATTATTAATTTTTTTTTAATAGATAATTTTTGGTAGAAAGATTTAATTGATTATTTATCATATTCATAAACTAATTATTATTTATTAATATGGTAAAGCAATCAAATATCTATTTAATAAAAATAATTATATATTTTATATATTATTCTATTGAATATTATAGAAATACATCATACTTCATATGATATATTATAGTATTCTATATTTTATTTTGTGATAATTTAAATATGTATATCAATTTATTAATATATACTTTATTTCTATTTTATAAATAATAATTTGATTAGAAGAAAAAAAAGAAAATTCAAAAAAAAAAAAAAAAAAAAAATCAAAAATAAATAAATAAATAAAATAAAAAAAAAAAAATTTTTAAAATTATTATCAATAAATGACGGTCAATAATTTTTATAAATTTTAAAAGTCAATTATTTAAAGAAACTTTTTTTTTTTTTTTTTGGATTGATTAAAAAAAATAAAAATAAAAATAAAAATAAAAATAAAAATAAAAATAAAAATAAAAATAAAATAAAAATTGAGAAAAAATTTGATGAGGAGAAATTTAACTAATAAAAAGTAGTTTTGGAATTATTTTTTTTTTTTAAATATTAGATATTTAATTTTAATTTAATTTCATTAATTAATACTTTAATTTTAATAATTTTTAAAATTTAGAATTAACCTGTAATTTTTATTATTTTTTATTATTTTATATTATTTTTTTAAATTTTAATAATATATATTTTTTTATAATAAATTAATATAATTAATATAGAAAATAGTATGGGATATATGAAAAAATAATTATTTAAATATAAAAAATTCATTAATAAATAGATTATCAAATATATTTAAATTAAATGTGACAATATATTAATGTTAATGATATAGCATTGACCATTTTGGCATAGATGACTTAATCAATTAAAGAGATAATTTATATAGAAATAAAAATAATAAAAAATTAAAAAAAAAAAAGTCATATTATTTATTATTAATAAATTTTAGTTATTTAGTTTATTAATTTATAATAGGAAAGTTTAATTTATAATAATTGGGTAGGAAAGGCACAAACTTATTGAGATATAAAGAGAAAATGTGATGACAACTTAACCGGAAGAATGGTTAAATATAATTAATTACACCACCATTGGTGGTGATAGCTTAGAGAAAATAGAATAGTATAATTTAAAATCATTAGTATTATTGTTTACTATGATTTAAATCATAATATGATTGTTATTATTATATAAATTAATTAATTTGAAATATAATAAATAACTTAATTATTAGTTTATTATCTTTCATCTATTGTAATGAATTATTCTATTCTAGACGAATTGCTATTTATCATGGTCAAATAATATAAACACATAAACATTAAAGAAAACAAAAAGACAAAAAAAAAACAAAACAAAACAAAAAAAAAAAAAAAAAGAAAATTATAATAATAATGATAGAAATATTAATAATAACTATTTTACCATATGAGAATGACAATAATAATAAAAAAAAAAGATAGTATAGAATTATTTTATTTTATTTTTTTTTTAAAAAATAAAGAATGTAGTGTATGTAGTATAGAATATGGTAATATATCAATAATCATAATAAAAAGAAAGAGTTTGCTTTTTTTTTGCTGTTTTTTAAAGCAGATTAGATAATTTTTTTTTTAAAATTTTTATTATTTTTTTTAATAACTTTTTTCTTTTTTTTTTTTTAAAAGATATTTTTAAATATTTGACATTACTTAAATATAAAATAAATAATAATAAATAAACAAAATTATAAATGATGATGCTTAAATGTTTAATTATTTGCTATTTGCTATTTGCTAATTTCATTCTATTAAATATTGATGAATTGATTATTAATAAACTGACAGAGCGTTAATTAAAATGTTGAAAGCTGGTAATGAAAGAAAAGAAAATTGAAAAGAAATATATAAAAATAAATTGATAATAAATTGATAATAAATTGATAATAAATTGAAAATACACTTGTGATATATATTTTAATAAAATATTTAAATCATACATTAAATCCAATGATATATTAGAGTGTATTTTCTCATATAATTTAATTTATTAATGAAGTGTTTATTTTTTTTTATTAAATTAAAGTTTAATGATTTTTATATGGAAAATGTACATTAGACCAAAAATTAATATATTATTTAATAAATGAAACATAAATTAAAAATATAATTTTATTTGAAATGAAATATATTATATTATAGTATATATATTATTTATAAATAATATCAATATTATAATAGTATAGTATACTTTATTTATATATATTATTTATATATAAAATATTATATATAATATGAAGAGTGATGATGAACTAAAAAAGGTAAATTAAAAGTTTTAATAATAAAAATTAAATTTAAAAATAAAAAAAAAATTAAAAAAATTAAAAAAAAAGAAATGAAAAAATTAAAAATGAAAAAAAATAGTGATTTCACAAGTTTACATAAGAAATAATATCAATAATATATGATATTAAATAATTGAAAAAATAAATAATAAATTATTAAAAAAATACATATTAATTTATAAATTATCAATAATAATGATAATAATGATAATAATGATAATGATAATAATAATAATAATAATAATAATAAATATTAAATATTATATAGTAAATTATAAAATAAATAGTAAATATTAAATATTATATAGTAAATTATAAAATAAATAGTAAATAGTAAATATTACATAGTAAATTATAAAATAAGTATTAAATAGTAAATATTATATAGTATAAAAATACTACTATGAACTATCATAATTAAATAGGAAAATCTTAATAAATATAAAAAAGTATTTAATAAAAAATAATTAAATAATTAATATAAAATGTTCACTTGATTATTATTTAATTATTTATTATAATTATATTAATTATTTTTTTTTTTTTTTAAATAAACAAAAAACAATTTATAAATATCAATATAAATATCTTTAAAAATTCCCACTGCTTTTTTTTTTTTTGTATCAGTTTCTTTTATGTAAATATTTATTTATATATAATTTTAATAATTGTATTTTTATTTTATCACTTAAAACTAATTTGTAAATTACCACACACACACACCCTCACACACACAAAAAAAAAAAAAAAAAAAAAAAAAAATTAAATTAAATTAAAAAATAAAGAAAGAAATTTAAAAAAAAAGGACTTGTAAACATTACTTATCTTTGTTATAAAAAAATATTAAATTAACATTGTAAAAATAAATAAATTTGTAAATATTAACTGTATTGAAGATAAATTATAACCTATAAAACTGTTAATATTAGTTAACTTGAATTATATACAATAATTGTAAAGACTGTAATAAAAGAATTTTTTTTGTAAACTTAAAAATTCAAATAAATAAAATATCATAGATACCTGTAGAATAATAAATAATAAATATCATAATTGGAAAAAAAAAAGTTATAAATAAATATCTTCTTGGAGATATATTTTTAAGATAAATAAAAAAAAAAAAAAAAAAAAAACCAACTAAAAAGTAAAACAAATATTATATGTATTGTTATTATTATTTTTTTTTGGTGAAATATAAAAAAATAAATCCTTATAAAAATTTAAGTAAAAATAAAAATAAAATAATAAGCAAAAGTAGATAAAAAACAAACAAACAAACAAAAACAAACAAACAAACAAGTCTAATCTATTTAAAAAAGATAAAAAAAAAAAAAAAAACAAAAAAACAAAAAAACAAAAATAAGCCTTTTAAAAATATAAAATTCTCTTAAAGTTTTTTTTTTTTTTTTTTTGTATATAATAATAATTAAAATTATTAAAAATGAAAACCAATGTATCTACTCAAACACTTCTAAGTGAAGAAGTTATCGAGTTATTATTAAAAAATTATATTTCAACAACAGGTCAAAATCAATTTAAAGATATATTAAGCGATTATTCTTTCACAGGTAAAAGTACTACTACAAGTGCTGGCACTAGTACTCATGATTTAACTAAAAAAGTTACAAGTGTAACAGCTCAAACCAGTGAAAAATCAAAAGAAGCGAAAGTTCAAAGTGAATGTAAATTTTTATTACTATTTAGTAATATATATATAAATGAATATATATAAATTTAAAAATTTTTTTTTTTCTTTTACAGAAAAAGATATAATAATATTAATTTTTAATGTTTATTTTATATGTATTTATTTATATATATATTTATAAATTTAGATATCTCTAAAATTCCAACAGATGTTGTCATCAATATATCAAAATATTTATCTGTTGAAGATTTTTGTAATTTTTCTATGGTAATAAATTAAACTTTATCCAATAGAATTTTTAAAAAAAAATTTAATTTTATATAAAATAATTAATAACATTTTAATTATATATATATTAAATAAAAAGACTTGTAAAAAGTTATATTCTAATATTAATTGTGCTTCTATTTGGTATAATTTTTTAAAAAGAGATTATTCAGAGGTAAATGAAAAAAAAAATTGTCTGTTTTTTGATATTTTTAATAAATATTTATTTATTCTATTTTTTATTTATTTTCTAATAAATAATTAATTGTTATCATACGTTTTTTTATTTTTTTTTTATAAATAGCAATTTAAAACTATTAAAAATTCTGTAGATTTATACGATCTTTATAGATATTTTGGTAAATATATAAACTTTTATTAATTAGTGTTATAATATATATTAAATTATGTTATTATAACAATAATAATAATTAATAAAATTTATTTTTAATAAATAATATATACTATGAATATAAAAATACTTACATTTATATATAATATTAGATACGAATACTTTATGTGCTAAAAATTTATCCATTGCAGAAATGGGTAAAAATTGGAAATTAGAAGAAGATGGTGCTGTATTGACAGATGTCTGTTGGTTTGATGTAAGTCAATTATTTATTTTTTTTTTATTTATTATATGTCTAAAAAAAAACGAAAATTTTTTTTATTTTTTTTTATTTTATTTTATTTTATTTTATTTTTTAGTATATATATTAATTATATTAATTTATATATATATATATATATATATTTTTTTTTTTAAAAAAAATTATAATCATAATAATTATAATTTAGGTTAATGGTGAATTTAAATATGTTACCAATGGTACTTATATTGTTAAATGTATTATAAAAATTGAAAATGTTTCTGGTGGTTTAATAGGACTTGATTTTATTGCAAGATTTGAAGGTGCTGAGGAGCCCTACAAGTATTCCTTAAGTAAAGTTCAATATGATAACTTAAAAGGTATTGGTTGGCAACCCTTAACTTGTTTCAAGATAAAGGTGAATAATCCTCAATTATATACTAAGGTTAGAATTCAAATTGTTAATAAAAAATGTTATTGGAAATATGGATTTTCAATAAAATCTATTATTTTAAAAAGAACAGAAGATTAAAATTTTTTTTTTTTTTTTTCTTCTTTTTTTTAAATTTTCATTTTTCCAATAAAAAGATTAAAAAAAGAAAAAAAAAAGATAAAAAGAAAAAAAAAAAAAAATTATTAATAAAAAGAAAAAAAAAAAATTTTTTCTTTTTATTTTATAAATTAAGTTTCAAAAAATTTTTTATTTATCGATGAATTATTATTATCAAACAATTATCAGAAAACAAACATATATTAATATTTAAATATTAAATTATAATGACAACAATTTTATATTTAAATACTATTATAATAAATAATAACACACACATATATATAATATATATATATATATATATTTTTTTTTTTAGTTGTAATATTTTAAAAACAAAAAAAATTTAAAAAAATTTTTTGTATTATTAATTTTATTAAATAATTTCGCTTCTTTCATCAAACATTTTTTATATATAATAATAACATTAATGATAAAAAAAAAAAAAAATTTATAGGCTAAAACCCAAATAATTGATATCTATATAAATAATTATATCGATAATATAATATTTTAATAATGAAATTCATTCTTTTTTTTTTTTTTTTTTTTTTTTTTACTTTAAAAATTATAAAATAAATATGAACATTCATGAATTTTAGAATATTATTATTATTGATATATTACAAAAAAAAAAAAAAAAAAAAAAAAAGAAAATAATATATAATATATAATATATATTATATATTAGTATATATATATATATATATATTTTTTTTTTTTTTTTTAATTACTTTATTAAACACACTTTTAATTATAAATTGTTTATTATTTTTAATCTAATTATTATTTTTTTTTTTAATTATTATATGAAAATAATTATATATATATATATATAAATAGTTTATTATTATTATATATATATATATTTTATAAATAATATTTTGTAAAATACGTTAATTACGTTAATTTCTATTTCATTTAACAAAATCTTTTTACCTAATATAATTCAATAAATATTAAAATGATAACTTTTTTTTTTTTCTTTTTTTTTATTATTAATATTTTTTTTATTGTATATCTATAGTTTATTAATATATTTAAAGATCTTTATTTTTATTTTTTATTTTTTTTTTTTTTTTGTTTATATGGTTGTTTATTTGTTCAGTTTTTGAACCATTTTCTTTTTTTTTTTTTTATTCTAATTTTTAAATAAAGAATAAAAAGTACCTAATTTATGTTCATTAACAAAGTTAGAAAGGAAGGGAGGAGGAGGAACGAGATAAAAAAAAAAAAGGAAAAAAAGGAAAAAAAGGATAAAAAAAAAAAAAATATATTTTTGTTATGAATGAATACTCTATTTAACTCATCAATATAAATCTATAAAAGTTTTTTTTTTTTTTTTTTTTTTTTTTTTTTTTTTATTTATTTATTCATGATATATATATATATATATTATTATTATTATTATTATTATTTATTCTTATTCGTTATTTTATTTTTATTTTTTATTCGTTATTTTTTTTTTAAAATGAACTTTTATAATTTTCAGGATTAATATCTCTCCAAAATGGTCCAATTAAAGTTAAATTGTTTGAGGAAAGATGCGGGAGTTTCTCCTCGATTAACCTAATTAAACTATGGTAGAGAAGCTCATTACCATTGGCATTAAAATGTAGACCATCCTCAAGATACTTATCCACAATCGTATTAAATTCCTCAGATTCGGTATCCCATTTTTTTTCTTTTTCTTTTTCTTCTCCTTCTTTTTCTTTTTCTTTTTCTTTTTCTTTTTCTTCTCCTTCTTCTTTTTCTTTTTCTTCTCCTTTTTCTTTTTCTTCTCCTCTTCCTTCTCCTCCAAAAATATCATTCCAAATGTCTAGGTGAAGGACACGAGGATTCCTTCTTGAAAATTCTTGAATCGTCGATAAACAGAGATGACGATAGGCTTCGGTTCTTTTATTTTCACGTCCTGGAACTCCCTTATAAATTTCATTAACTTTTTTTGCATGACAAGGAGGTGGGGTAATCACAATGATGGGACAATTTTCTGGGAAAGTTTCTAAGCAGAGATGAATAAGTTTCCGCATATTGTTAACGTAGGCTTCCGGCCGCAATATCTGATGAGGATCAAGACAGGCATCATTGGCACCAAAAAATAAAGTCATAAGAAGCGTATCCTTACAAATTTCTTTATTAAAAAGTTTTGGAAAAACTTCAAGTGCGTGAAAAGTATTATAACCTTTTTTTTTTTTTTTTTTTTTTAATTTTTATTTTTATTTTTATTTTTATTTTTATTTTTATTTTTATTTTATTATCATTATCATTTCCATTATTTATTTATTCATTGATACATTGTTATTTTAGAATATAATTATTTATTAGTATATAAAATCTTTATTTTTTTTTTTTTTTTAAAAAAAAAAAAAAAAATTATTTATTACCTATTGAATTTACGTATTATAATTAAAATATATTTTGCTTTAGGTTATTTTATTATTTTATTTTGGTATTATTTTAATATTTTTTTTTTTTTTTTTTTTTTAATAATTTGATTAATCATCCATTTTTTTATTTTTTTTTTTTTTCATCATAATTACTTAATATTTACCTGAAAATCCTCTGTTAATTATATCAGCTCTTCTATTATAACGATCAGAGAGTGACATTACCCATCCTTTTTGTTCACACCTATAACCTCTCTTAAATATTTTATTTATTTATTTATTTATATATTTATTTATACATATAAATATTTTATTACAATATTTTTTTTTTTTTTTTTTTATAATGAATAAATAATAAGTTAAATAAAATGGAATTAGTGTTTCACAAACATAAATATATATATATATATATTTTATAATTTTTGTTAATTAGTTATTAATTATTATTATTACTATTATTTTTTTTTATTTTTCAAACCAAGTTTTTAATTATTATTATTAATATTATTTAAATTATTTTAGTAGTGCTATATATTTTATTTAATATTTAATATTATATTTAATATATATATATAATATATTTAATGTGAATTATTTATAGGAAAAAGAAATTCATTATATAATAATTGAATTCTTTTTTTTCTTATTTTTTATTTTTTATTTTTTATTTTATATAATTATAATTAAATTAAGTTGAAATTATTTATACAATAGTAATATAAAATATTTACTTGAGTAAGAGAATCACCAAATAAAATAAAATTCTTATAATTGTACATTTTTTTTTATTCATTTAATTTGTTTGAAATTTCAAATTTATATGATTATATGTTTAATTTAATTCACCTTTCTTATTTATTTATTTATTTATTTTTTTATTAATTATTAAAATGAACCATAGTGAATGATGATAGATACCATCCATGTGATATAAATTAATTTTTAAAAATTAAAGCCACAGATCTATTTTTTATTAATTTATCATTTCTAATAAAAAAGATTAATAATTTTCTTCGTAATTTTCTGTATAAAATTTTATGATTAAAATTAACTAAAGAATA
>JACVTC010000003.1:2215000-2230000 GCA_016946835.1 Neocallimastix lanati (nom. inval.) | reverse complement strand
ATTTTTTATTTTATTATTTATTGATTATTTATTTATTTAGTTTATTATCTATTTATTTTCATTCATTTCATTTCATTCATACTATCAATTTTCACATTTCATCAATTAGAAGTAAGAAAGAAAGAAAAAAATAAATTTTAATTTTTTGTTAAATATTTTTTCCAAAATTCTTTTTTTTTTTTTTTTTTTTAAAATTTGTTGTCGGTGATTTAAATTAATTTCATTGGAAGAATGGATGAAAGATGAATATACAAAATGAAATCATTAAATTTAAATTCATTTGTTATATAGATCATAATATACACAACAATATATTAATTTTAATGAAATTTAGTTGTCATTTAATAAATGGATGGATGGATAAATAACTAACTAAATAAATAAATATATGACAATATAAATAACTAAATAAATAAATAACTAAATAACTAAATAACTAAATAAATATATAACTAAATAAATATATGACAATATAAATAAATAAACGACTTTATTAATGAGAAATAACTGAATTAACCAAAAGAAACTACATTACGAGTTAAGGAAAGTCTAAAGATTATATTTGAATTCTATTTTTTTTTTTTTTTATAATTTTAGTAATTTATAGGTATTTGTAAAAAGGATGACGCACTTATTTCACTTATATTTATAGTTATAAAGTATAAATACATTCATTTAATAATTATGGTATGCTATTTTTTTTTTATATATTTTGTCCATTATTTTTTTGATATTTTTTATTTTTAATTATATTGATTGACTTTTTATTAATTAAAAAAATTTTTTTTTTTAAAAAAAAAAATAAAGGTCACAAGCCTTTGATTATGATCTACTTGATTTGATTTATCTATTAATTAATTATATAAAAATAATTATTAATATTAAAACTAATTATAAATATTAAAACTAATTATAAATATTAAAACTAATTATAAATATTAAAACTAATTATAAATATTAAAAATATTATTAATTATTTATTATTTTATAATTATTTTATAATTATTATTATTATTATTATAATTATCATAAAATTTAGTTGCTATCGGATGTCTCTTTTATTTCTATGGTGGTTTCACAATTTGAAGGTCATAAAACTTCAAATTAACAAAAAAAAAAAAAATTTTTTTTTTCTTTGCATTTTATATCTCTAAAAATTCTATCTTCCGCTTTAATTGATTATGCATTTATATTTATATATATTTATTTATATTTATAAACTGTATTGTCATGATCAATGATAACTGTTTATAAAGTTTTATTCATATAATTTCTAAAAAATTAATATTAATTCATATCTTTATACTTTTATTATTATTATTATTATTATTATTATTATTATTATTGGTTTTATACTATAATTAAGCATTTTTTTTTATATTTGTTCATAATGCATTTATAGTAATTTTTTTTCTCCTTTTTTTATTTACTTATTTATTTTATTACTTTTATTAATTTAATTTTGTTTGATGACTTTTTTTTATTTTATTTTATTTTATTTTATTTTTTATTTTTTCTTTTTCACTTACAATTAAACTTTTCTCAATCATTTATTGTTTTATATTATATGAAGTGAAAAACCACTTTTATTAATTATTAATAATTATTATTATTATTTAATTATTATTATTATTATTTATTTATTATTTATTATTTATTATTTATTATTTATTATTTATTATTTATTATTTATTATTATTTTAATTATACTATATATATCAAATTTTTATTATCAGCAGGCTTTTTTTATTAATTATATAATTATTAATTTTTTTATTATTTATATAAATATAAATGTATAAATATAAATATATAAATATAAATATATATATATATATATTTTTTTTTTTCATTAAGAATATTAATTAATTAATAATTATTATATATTAATTAATACTTATTATATATACTATACAATATAAAGTACAGTAGTGCATCTTTAAAGAAATAAATAAATAATAAAAAAAAAATATATATCATTAGGTTAATGGTATAGTGGTAATACAATATATATTGCATTAAATTAGTTATATATGAGTTAATATAAACCACACATTAATTAATATATATAATCTATTAAAAAAATTAAAAGTACTTTAACTTTATTCCTAATTAAAAGAAAATAGTGTAAATTGCTAATTAATTAAAATAAATAAATAAATAAATAAATAAATAAATAAATAAATAAATAAATAAATAAATAAATAAATAAATAAATAAATAAATAAATGAATAGTAATTTAAAAAATAATGAATTAGTGAACATCAATTCTATTTGATATAAGCCTTTAAACATAGCAAATATATAGAATATTGTTAATTTAAAAGGAGAATAAATAGAAATAAAAAAAAAAATAAAATAAAATAAATATGAACTTATGAACTTTTTTTTTTCATATAATAAATAAATAAATAAATAATATGAAATATGATTTCAAAATAAAGTATTAAATGTTTAGGAAGAAATAATAATAAAGGTGATTATTTCTTGTAATAAAAAATAATTTTAAAAGTAAAAAATACTTGTTTCAATATGTGGTAATTTAATGATTTCATATTTTTTTTTTTTTTTAAAATACGCATTTGTATATATGTTTATGCATTATATTTAATATATATAAATAATGATAATCAAAATATTTGTGTACATAATAATAAAAGATAAACAGTATAAAATACCATTTTTTATTTAATTCCGGAAAAAAAAAGTAGTGAATGGAGAAGATATATTTTTTTATTATAAATATTTTCATATAAATATTTAATTCTTTTAAGTAAATTAAAGAATAATAATAATAATTATATAATAATAATATATATATATCGCTTCAGGATAATTTATTTATTTAAGTAGTTGATTTAATTTAAATATAAAATTTGAATTTTCTTAAAATTATTAGATTTAAAATATATATGTAAAGTTGATACTATTTACTTCAAGTTTACCATTATAATTTCTTTCTTTCTAATAAAGTTACAAAGATATTTGGATATCAGATAACAAAATATATAAATATATATATATATATATTTTTTTTTTTTTTTTTTTTGAAAAAATAGAATTACCTTTAGTTATTATGGAAAGATTTTCAAAATTAATATATATATAATTTTATTTAAAAAAAAAAATAAAATTTTATTAATATTTTTAATATTAATGATTTCCAACTACATATTTTTAATTTTTTGAATTCTATTTTTCTTTTCTATTAAGTAGTTCAATTTAAATTAAAAGGTTATTTACAGACTTTTAAAAATATCAAATTTCAAGAAAAACGACTTTCCTGGTTTAACTTCTTATTTATAGTTTCTATATATATAAATATATATAAATATATATTTTTTATTTTTTATTTTTATATATTTATATATATATAATATTTTTTATTTTTTTTAATAATATTTTTTATTATTTTTTTCTTTATTCTTTAGAATACTTAATATTTATTGTATATTTAATAATATAATATATTTCAAATATAATTTAATATATAGAGAAAGATTAAGGAACACAATATTGTGTAATATATTAATAATATAAACACAAAACAAATTCATTTTATTTATATTAAATATTTTATATATTAAAATTTAAAATAATAATAATATAAATTTTTTACTCTATTCAATATATATAATATATATGATATAGATTAAAATTTATATTAATAAAATATATTGAAATATATTATAATATATAGAAATGAAGAGACACAATATAAAAAGATATTAACAGAAAATATTCAAATGAGGAATAAAAATTTTATAAAATAAAATTTTGAAAAAAAAAAAAAAAAAGAAAAAAAAAAATTTTTTTTTTTTTTTAAATGATTTTAAAATAATGATTTAAGAAAATGATTAAAATGATATAATATTAAATTTTTATTATTTAATATTTTTATAATATTTCAAAAAAAAAGAAAAAAAAATTATTATAATAAAAAATTTATTCCATTTTTTTTTAATTTTTTTTTATGATAGACTTCATATCATATATATAAAAAAATTTTTTTTTTTTATTTTATCTTATTTTAAAAAAATTTTTTTATTATTTTTTTTTATTTTTCTATTTTAAAAAATATCATATATATATATTTTTTATTATTACTAATATTTTTTTTTATAACAGCTAATCTGTTTTTTTTAAAAAAAAAAAAAAAAAAAAATTAAATCAGTATTAAAGATTTTTGGTAACAATTTTTTTTTTTTTATAAGAGATAATATTTTATTAATTCAGATATTCAATTCAATTTTTAAAATATTGAAAGAACAACAAAAAAAATAACATATCCTATTGTTTTAGATAAAAGGTAATTGGCTTTAAACATATTTATAATTCTTTTTATTTTTTATTTTTAATATTTATTTTTTTTTATATTTTTATTATTTTTATTTTTATTATTATTTTTTTTTTTCAATAAAGATTTACAAAATTAAAATGTAGAAATAATTCATGTAAATATGTAATAAATATTATTATTATTTTTATTATATATTAGAATTTGTATAAATAAATTAAATCTTACTAATTGTACTTTATTATTATTTTTTTTATTATGTATACTACTTTTAATTAGTTTGTTTAACAATTACCTTTTTGCCTTAAAAAAAAAAAAAAAAAAAAAAAAAACGTTTAAAGATTTAGAAAAAAATAAAAAAACTTTTGTTTTATTTTTTAAATAAATAAATATATATATTTTTCAAACAATAAAATATTCATTCATTTAAAATTACCTAAAGTAAAAAATAATTTCAATTTTATAATTTAACTAAACAATTCAAGTAACTTTTGAAAATAATAGTATAAAAAAGTAATTACTTTTAATTCAAGGGGAAAAAAAAAGAAGAAAAAAAGGAAAATAAAAAGGAAATCATATTTATATCAGAAGCAAGTGTATATCTAAAGCAATTTGTTTAACAATTAGTTCAACAAAATATTTATTATTATAACTGAGTAATTATTTCGAAGCAAGGATTATATAAAGTTTAGAAATATATATAAATATATTTTCAAATTTAAAACATTATGTATATAGTTAATAGTCTTTAAAAGGTAATTAAGAATTATTATTTTATTATGTATTCAAAAGTTTATTAGTTTATTATGAATAAAGAAAATAAAAAATTTGTAAACATAAGTATTAAGCTTTTTTTTTTATTTATTTTATTTTATTTTATTTTTATAAAAAAAAAAAAAAAAATAATAAATATATAATTTAAAGAAATCAGTAGGGAAGAAATATCAATGCTTTTTTTTTTATTTTTGTTTTTTTTTGCGTAATAATATAAATTTTTAGATAAATAAATAATTCGAAGAAAAAGAAAAAAAATTAAGAAAATTGAAAATTATCAAAAGGTATTTATATAGTTGTATTTTTTTTATTATTTATTATAAACACGTCAGTACTTTATATAAATGGTAAAGATATATGAATTATTGGTAAGTAATTTTATATATAATATAATTTTATTATATAATAATATAATATATTGTAAATCATAATAAATTATATTACACTATTTATTGAAGTTTTATTTCTTTTTTTTATTTATTATATTTATACTATTTTTTTGTTTTTGTATATTAACTATTTTTAAATTGAAAGAAGAATCCAATTATATATTTGGGATAATATATTATCATATATTTATAATATCATAACAAAATACTTTTCTATTAATATTATTTATTATCATAAGTATTCTATTTATTATTGTAAATATTTATACTTATTACTATTTTTTTTTTTAAATAAAATTTATTATCTATTAACTTTAGAATTCTACAATTCAGAAAGAGTTTTCCTATTCAAACTGTAAGTATTTAGAATTTTATACAAAAAATTATTATTATTTTTTTTTGTTTAGATTAATAATTAAAATTAATATTTGATAAGCTTGATAGTGATTTATTTATTTATAAACTTAATTAATTAATTAATTATTTTTTTTATTTCATTTTTTATTTATTTATTTATTTATGCATATTTACAAAAGCCATGCCATTAACTGCAACATATACTAATCAAAACGATCTATTGGATTCTCATAATAAAAATGCCAATAATAGTTCATATTATGTTCAAAAACAAAGTAATTAAATATTTATAAATAAATTTTAATCTATTAGATTTTTTTTTGTTAAAGATAAAAAAAAAAAAAAAATAAACTAATTGTAAAATGCAATTTTTATTTATTAATTATATATATATAAAAGTATCAGCAAGAAATTGTTGTGAATCTAATATAAATGGAAAAATTTTCCAAAATAATGAAAACGAAGCTAAAAATGATTCAAATATAAATTCTGATGTGCAATGTTGGTTGGATTTTGTTTTTGAATGTTCATCAAGAAAGGAAAATCCATCTAAAACCTTAAAACCAAATAATTCTATCAACAACGACATTAATGATAATAATAATCATTACAATGAATCTTATCAAACCTCGTCGTCTTTTTATAATTCATCAAATACTTCAACAAGAAATGATTCATATTATCAGTCTACCTTTAATAATAACATAAATGATAAAACTGATAATTATGATAAATCAAATATAAATATTAAAATGAAATCCCCAACGTCAATTCAAAATTTATGTGATTCTAGAGGTATATTTATAATTAACATGATTTAATGAATAATAATAGAAATGACAATAATAATGAAAAAAAAAAAAAAAATGAAAATAATTGAATGATTAATGATAGTAAATTATTAATTTTATTGAAAATAAATATTAATTTTTTTTACTATCTAAATTTAAAATTTAATTTTTTAATTTTTATTAAATTGAAAAATTCATTAATAATATTTTTATATTTTTATATATATATTTATTAATATAATATATGTATCGCAATTATATTTTAATAAATTATATATATATATATATATATATTTTTTTTTTTTTTTTTTTTCTCATAAAGATCAAGAAATTAATTTTTCAAGTCAAAGAAGACAAAGTCAAGATTTGACTATAAATAAAGGATATATAAATAATTCTAATAAAGATAATTTTTACTACAATAACAACAACAACAGTAATAATAATGGATTATCTTATAATTCTATACAGGATAAATCAGATTATAAATCCTATACTCTTTCAAATTCTTATTCAAATGAAAAAGAATATTCTTATAATTATAATCAAAATGATATATCGCAATATCAAAATACTAATTCATCTCAAAATCAAAGTCAAAATCAAAATCAAAATCAAACTCAATCCTATTACTCTCAAAATAATTATCCTCGTTCAAGATCTTATTCTCAACCCCAAATACATTCTCAATCTCAAATTTATCAGAATTCCAAACTAAGATCACAATCTCAAACACAAAGTCCTGTATTTCAATCGGGTCAACAATATAACTCATCCTATTCATTTAATGATCAAGAACAAAATAAATTACAATATCCATCAAAACAAATTCTATCTTTAAATTCTAATAAAAATTTTAATAATGATAAAAATAATGATATAATTAATTCTCAATCAATGTCTAATTCATATAATTCTATTATTCAATCACCAACAAGTTCATCCATATCCTCTCCTAACTATTCTATTATTAATGAACAATCCGTGTACGATAATTACTATAGTAATTCACGTTCTAATTCAGTACCTACTCCAAATTATGTGAAAAATCAAAAAAATGATTATAATCCAAATAAAAAATCTATGGAAAAAGAATTTATATTACCAGATATCCAATCCAGTTATAAATCACCACCACCAACTCTTAGTTCTTATCATTTACAATCTCAATCAAATAATTTATCGTTGATGGGTTTACGCAATAATGATTATAATGAATATAATCATCATCATCATCATCATAGTAATAATGAATATAATAATTATCATAATACTAATAATAATGATTATCGTAGTACTAATGAATATAATGATAATAATAATAATAATAATAATTATAATAGAAGCAATGATTATGATCGTAGTAATGAATTTAATAATAATAATAATAATAGTAATAATTATAATAGAAGTAATGATTATGGTCGTAATAATGAATTTACTAATAATAATAATAATTTTAATAGTAATAGTAATAAAAATGAAGATGATTTATCTTCAATATCGAGTCAATATAAAAATGATGAAAATATGTCATATCAAAGTTCTAATTTTTCGAATAACACTTATTCATTAAAATCAAATTCAAATAACTATCTTTATTCTCAACCGAAATCTAATTTTGAATCTGATGCAACAACATATTCTCGTAAGAATTCTTATGTTTCTCGTAATAATTCAAACAATTCTAATACTTCTCTTTCAAGTTATGATATGGATAATTCTAATAATTATAATTCTTCATTGAACGAAGAAACTTCACCAAAGATAAAAGTGAGTCTATTAATTAATAATGATCCTGTCGAGACATTAAGAGATTCTAATCCACCTTTGAAAAGTTCTCATCCACCTTCAATAAATAAACAAAAAAAGTCAACAAGGCCGAGAGGTCGCCCACGAAAATCATCTTATAATTTAAATAATTCAAGTAATTCAAATCAGGTACCTAATAATGATCAGGAACGCTCAATTTTATCCAATAATTCATCCGGTAATAATGATTATGATGGTTATTGTAGATATAATGAAGATGGTGAAACTCAAAATAATACTAAATGTACTATTACTGCTAGTAATAATGATAGTAACCATAGTAACTGTAGTAACAATTTAAATAATAAAGAGTATAGATATGATCATACTAATTCGAATTTAAATGATAGTAATAATAGTAATCCTAATAGTATTAATAATAATTATTATGAAAGTAATAATGAAAATAATAATTATGAAAGTTATAATGAAAATAATAATTATGAAAGTTATAATGAAAATAATAATAATAATAATAATAGTAATAATAGTAATTCTGAAAGCAATAATGGCAATAATGATAATAATAATTATGAAAGTAATAATGAAAATGTTGATGGTTATAATTATAATTCTGGTAATTTTAACAATATTAATAATGAACATAATGATGATACTCGTCGAAATTCATTACCATTATACCCAAATAAATCAGGTTTTGAAACCTCAGTCAATTCATCTAATATCGATAAGCCAGAAACTTTTATCTCTAATAATAAAAATTTAAATACCAGACAAAAATCAAGTAGAAATGAACAAGTAATGACAATGGATAGTATAGGAGGTATTAAAAGTAGTAAATCTTCACCATTATCAACATTAAATTTCCAAGTTAAACAGAAACCATTATTAGAGAATGTAAGTTTAACTATGCTGGACTATGATAATAATAATGAAAACGATAATAATAATGAAAACGATAATAATAATATTAATAGTACAACATTAACAACGAAAAGAGGAAAATCTAGAAAAAATAGTAAGAAAGGCGATAAAAGAAATATAAATAGTAATAATAAACATGACTCAGAAGTTTTGGTTCATAAGAAAAATGAATATAAATCAGGTAATAATATATTAGAAAATTATTAATAGTAATAATACGAATAAATATAATAATAAATATAATAATAAATATAATAATAAATATAATAATAAATATAATAATAAATATAATAATAAATAATAATAAATAATATAATAAATAATATAATAAATAATATAATAATAAATAATATAATAATAAATAATATAATAATAATTATTAACAATAATTAATAATAATACAATAATAAATAATATAATAATAAAAATAATTAATAACAATAATTAATAATAATACAATAATAATTACTAATCATTACTAATAATAATGATAATGATAATATATATATATCTTTATTTTTTTTATTTTTTTATTTTTTTTTTTTAAATATATATAAATAATTTGCTTTAAAAATAGTTACTAATGAAAATAGTAGTTTAAACGATAAAATTAAAAATAATGAAAATTCAAATACTATATATTCTGTAAATGATTCTTCAAATCATGATTATGATATTAACAACAATCTTAAAATTTCTACATTGTCAAAAGAACAAAATAGTGATAAGATAGAAAAAGAAAAAATTACTTCTGCTTCAAAAGTAAAAAATAATCATAATAATATTAACATTAAAGGAAATTCTAAAAGTAAAAATTCAAATATTGAAATTTGCTTTAAGGGTAAGAATGATTCAAAAACAAATTCATCAACCACTATAAAAATTACTTCCACACAAATTAATAAGATCAAAGAGGAGAATAATAACTCTTCAACACGAAATGCGAAAAGAAACAATGTAAATGGTAATAAAAATATAAAAAATGGAATTAAGAAATCAGATACTTTAAAGACGAAAAAAGAAACAGAAGAAAAGAAAATTTCTATCATTATAAAAAAATCTCTTATTGATGGTATATCTAAATCAAGTAATAATAATTCAATAAATATTATTACTAATGGTAGTAGTGGAAGTCATAGAAAATCATCAAAAGATCATTTAAAGAGTGGAAATCAAGAATCAAAACATGAAGAAAAAAATTCCGAGCCATTAGAAAATGATGATGAAAGTTTGACAACCAAAACGATTATTCCAATAAAAATAACAAGGAACATTAAAAATAAATTGAAAATTACTCTCGATAAAAAATTTACTAATAAAGAAAAAAAGGATACTTTAGTAGATAAAAAGGAAAATGATTTTAACAAATTTGATAAAACTGTTAATAATAAAGGTAGACGCCATTCTATTGGAAATGCAGAAGCATTAATCCCAAGTAAAATAAAATCTTTAAAAATTAAAAATGAGAAAATAATCCATAAAAAAAATAAAAATAATATTAATATAGAATTAAAAGGTAGCGTTAATGAAGAAAAGGCTGAGAAAATAACATTTATTGAAACTTTAATGGAAAAAGAAAAGGAAAAGGAAAAAGAGAAGGAAAAAGAAAAGGAAATAGAAAAAGAAAAGGAAAAAGAAGTTAATGATGAAAAAAAATTAAAAGATATTGAAATAAATTCAAATGAAGTTAAAGTATCAAGTATTTTAACAGTTACAAGTACAAAGAATAAGAGATCAAAGAGTAAGACCTTTAAAAAAGTAAAAAAGATTAAAAAAGAAGAAGAAAATGAAATTGAAATTCAAAAGAATGATAAAGTTAATAATATTATTTTACATGATTTAAAAACCAATAGTAATATTATTCAATCTTTAGAAAAGGAAGATAATAAGGATGAAAAATTAGATGATAAATTATTAGAAACATCTTCGAGTTTTGACTCTATAAAAGATTTATCAAATAATAATTATATATCAAAAAATCCAAAAATGAAACCAAAAAATTCTTTACAAACTCCACCGGAAACACCCTCTTCTATTGATAATATTTCTTCAGAGTTGACATCAATTTCAAATTTTTCTGCTTGTTTAACCGAACAGGAAGAGCATCATGTATTACATGAACTTGGTATGGATGATTCAGATGATGATAATTCCGATTTATCTTCACTATCAGAATTTGATTCTGATTCTGGTTCTGATTCTGATTCTGATTCTGATTCTGATTCCGGTTCTGATTCTAAATTAAATGTTTCAGGTCATTTAAATTCAGAAATTTTAAATGATTCAAATCTATCAAAATCATTTGAAGAATCTGATCATTTATTTTCTGATGATTCTACTTTATCTTCAATATCATCAATGTCATTTTCTTCCTCTATTTCAACTAAATCAAGAATAAGAGGTATTAATTTACAGGAGGCAAGTGTTGATTTAATATTACCAAATGATGACCTTCCTAATGAAATTATTAATATTAATGAAAATCAATTATCAGCGATTATTACTTCTTCAGATATAATCCCAGGAAATTCCAATTCCAATACCGATACAAATTCAAACACGAATAGAAAGAGAAAAAATGAAAATGAAAAACAACTTAAACCAGCAATAAAAATGAATAATAAAAAATTAAAGACTGGTAAACATACAGGAAAAAGAATAAAGAATGTTAGTATAAGTGATATAGTTCATGTTCATGATAAGGATACTGTAATTTCAGAAAATATTAAAATTTCTTCACCAAAGGAATCTAATGATAATAAAATGAAGGCTCATTCAATATCAAATTTAGAAAAGAATAATCATGATGGTTCAATCGTTAGTGAAGGTGATAAAAAATTACCTAAAAAAATAGCTTTAACTAAAGAATCATTAATGAATTTACAAAATGAAATTAAAGAAAATGATAATAAAGTTACTACTACTACTACTACTACTACTACCACAAATAATAATGATGATCTTAATATGATAAAATCAAAGAAACGTAGATTATCTGTTTCTGAAAGTTCTGATACCACTTCAACCGATGATCAAAAAGATAGTTTATATCATAAATATCTTGCTATTGGTGAAATTGTTAAAACAGATCCATTATTTATTGATTTAACTTTAGAAGAAAGAATTAAGGTAATTTATTATTATTATTATTATTATTATATATATATAAATATAAAAATATATAAATAAATAAAATTTTCAATTTATAATTAAGAAATATAAGTAAAAATAATATTATATTATAAAGTAAAAATAATATTAATTTATAATATATTAATATAACATTATTTATTTATTATTATATATATTGTTTTTATTTTATTTATTTATTTATTTATTTATTATTATATATATTGATTTTTTTTTATTTTTTTATTTTTTTATTTATTTAATTTTTTTTTTTTTTTTTTTTTTTTTTTTTTTTTTTTTTTTTTTTTTTTTTTTTTTTTTTTTTTTTAATATTATAGTTAAGAAGAAGACAAAGAAATTCAAATGGTACAATTTTATCATTTGAAGATATTAATTTAGATGATTTAGAAAAGTATAAATCTATGAGAGATCAAAATGATCCTTCTTTAATTCGTATAGGTAAAGGTAAAGGTAAAAAGGGTGCCAATGATGAATATTATATATCACATTCTATCGAATCAATTGTTACTAAAAATAAAGGACAGAAGGAATTCTTGTCATTTCATAATAGTAATAATACACCAATAGTAAAAAATAAAGAAAATGAAAATTTACAAAAGCATAAACATCAATCATCAACTCATAAAAAATTAAGAAAAGTAAAGCAAAAGAAATCAAAGTCATCTAATGATAATGAAGTAGTTAAACATTCTACTTTAAATACTAAGGAAGAAATAAAATCAAGTAAAAAAGAAGAAAATTATAATATTGTTGAGACTAAGAAATCTGAAAATAATGATTTATTGATGAATCAACAAAACATTGCTATAATTCAAGAAAATAATACTTCTTTACAAGAAGATAAGAAAGGTATAAAGAATAGTGTAGATTTATCATCTTCTCTTAATAAAGAAATAAAAAAAAAAGTAATGTCTGAAGTTGAGAAGAAATCAACAGATAATATACCGGAAAAGTTAAATATTGAAGATAATAAGGAAACAGATGTAAAAGAAAAAGGTAATGAGTTAAGGGATGAGATAAAGTTAAATGAAATTCAAGGTGAAATAAATCATGGTAAAAGTATGAAGAGTGTTGAAGAACCAGTAGATCTTAAAGAAAGTAAAAAGGATCAAAGTAGTGAATCAATTCAAGAACAAAATGTTGTAAAAACAGAATTAGAAGAAAAGGAAAAATCTGAATCCGAAACTTCAAAAAATTTAAAAGAAGATCATTCATTAAATACCCTTAAGAGAAATAAATCAGTAACTTCTGAAAGTGCACCAACCTCACCGGTAGTAAAGAAAAGAAAACGTGGTAGACCATCTAAATCGAATACAGCTAGTCCATCACCAATGTCACCTGATTTAATTGGAAATAATATAAAACCAACCCCAGAAATTGATTATTCCTTATATGGTATGTTAAGAACCTCAAGAAGACATCATGGAACATTTGAAAAGGTATACTTTTTAATTTATAATTTATAATTAATAATAAATAATAATAAATAATAATAAAATAATAATAAATAATAATAAAATAATAATAAATAATAATAAAATAATAATAAAATAATAATAAATAATAATAAATAATAATAAATAATAATAAATAATAATAAATAATAATAAATAATAATAAATAATAATAAATAATAATAAATAATAATAAATAATAATAAATAATAATAAATAATAATAAATAATAATAAATAATAATAAATAATAATAAATAATAAATAATAATGATAAAAACAATTACCACAAATATATATATATTTATTTTAATTTTTTTTCGAAATAATGATATTTAAATTTTATATATTATTAATTTAATTTTATTTTATTTATAATTTTTGTATTACGACTATAAAATATATAAATTTATAGAAATGTGTACAATGTCATGCAATAATTTCACCGACAGAATATGCCAAAAATGGTGTTATTTGTGGAAGTTGTTGGAAATTAGATTTTAAGGATTAAATAGATATGAATTAAACAAAAACAAATGCAAATAAACCAAAAAATATAAATCATTATATGAAATGAAATGAATATAAACAATATATTAAATATCAATAAATATAACTAGTAATATCATATTATTTAACAATTTTTATTTACTATTTTCTTTTTCCTTTTTTTTTTTTTTTTTTTCCCATTTTTTATATAATTTGATAATTATATATTGTAGTATTATATAAAAAAATTTTATTTTTAAAAAAAAAAAAAAAAAAAAAAAAAAAAAAAAGAATAGATTAAAATGAATATAGAATGAAAGAAGTTTAAAGAAATATATATAATATATATATATTACAAAATAAAAAAAAAATTTTTTTCTTTTTAATGATAATATCATAATACAATATATATATATATATATATTTTAAAGTAATATTTTATTATCATTTTTAATTTAATAATAATATTAATTTTAAATATTTATATTTCTTTACTATATACTAACAATTTAGTATAATTTAATAATTATTATATCATATTTCATCATTTAACTATTTCTGATTTCTTTAAAGTTTATTAATTATATAAAAAAGTCATCAAT
>JACVTC010000003.1:2205000-2207500 GCA_016946835.1 Neocallimastix lanati (nom. inval.) | reverse complement strand
GTCTTTTTTTTTTTGCAGATGACATTGGGTGTTATGCTGTCTCCAACAAGATTTCAACTTAAGAAATTGTTAAAATTAACCAGTAAATGGGCTAGAAATAAAAAAAAAAAAAATGGTAATTTGGTATCAATAAATATGCCAGTTTAGTAGTTGAAAATACAGTAAGACAGGCTAGCAGGGCCAATGCCTCTGAAGGAGAAGACCATAATTTCTTTCAGATGGTCAATTCAAACCCTAATTCTTAAGGAAGTGAGGTTCGTTGCATAGGAACTTTTTTTTTTTTTTCAGAATTTTTTATACATTTTATTTTTTTGAATATTACTTTTTTTTTATTTCATGTTACTATTTTAAATATTATTTATATTGGACAAATAATATTTATTTTTTTTATTAATTGCGTGTTTTTTTTTTTTTTTTTTTTTTTTTTTTTGTAATATAAAAAATATTTCGTGTAATTAATAAATGAATAAATAAATAAAAATTAAAGTTCGCAATAATTGCGGCTATAAAAAAAAAAAATAAATGTTTAATATTTTATATATTTGTATTTAGATATTAACACATTCTTAATGAATTATTGAGTCATTGAGACTCTTAATCTATTAAATAAAACACTTAAAAAATCAGATATAATCTTTATATTTTATTATGTGTATATTTATTTATTTTTATTGCTTTTACATTAAGAAAGACCTTATTCATTTAAGAAGGGGGAGCATTTCGAAAAATTTCATTTCGGAAAAGTGTCATTTCGCAAAATTTTTAATAAATAAATAAATAAATAATAAAATAAATAAATAATATATATTATTTAAATAAATAACTAAATAAATAAAAATAAATAAATGAAACTATAATAAATAAATAAATTTTAAAATTAATTTTTAAAAATATATATATATATATATATATATATGGACATATACATAATAAATATACATTATATAATAATAAATATTCATTAGAATTAACGCTTTAAAAAAATAAAATATTTTATCATATGTTTTAAACGTTTTATAATTTTTTAAAATATATATAAGAATTTTATATATATAAAAAAAATAAGTATTAATAATTTAAAAGATGTAAAGGATAATAATTTAAAATATAACTATTAAAATTAAAAATAATTAAAAAATAATTATTATAAAGATTAAAAAATAATATATAAATAATTAATTGATCATTTTACACCTTTTAAGTCCTTGCGCAGTATTTTAAAAAAATCTTAAATTACTAATAAATTTTTTTAATAAAAGAAATATTTATAAATAATTCAGTAAAAAAAAAACAAAAAAAAAAAAAAAAAATGAGGACATCATAAAAAAGGGAGTTAAAAGTAGCACAAAGTTAGGATGATTTTAGATGGTATCTATTTTTTTTATTTTATATTTTAATATTTTATATTTTATATTTTATATTTTATATTTTATATTTTATATTTTATATTTTATATTTTATATTTTATATTTTATATTTTATATTTTATATTTCATATTTTATATTTCTATATTTTATATTTTATATATTTTTATATTTTATATTTTATATTTTATATTTTATATTTTATATTTTATATTTTTTTTTATTTTTATTTTTTTTTATATTTTATCTTTTTTTTTTTATTTTATTTTATATTTTTTATTTTATATTTTTTTTATTTTTTTTTTTTTATTTTTTATTTTTTTTTTTATTTTTTATTTTATATTTTATATTTTATATATTTTTTTTTTATTTTATATTTTTTATTTTATATTTTTTATTTTATATTTTATATTTTATAATTTTTTTTTTATTATTTATTTATTTATTTATTTTATTATTTATTTATCTATTTATTAAAATTTTGCGAAACTTTTGCGAAATGATATACACTCATTTAAGAATATGTCATTATATGTTATTTATATTATCTATAATTATTTATATTATCTAATCAAACATTAATAGTAACATTTAATGTTACACTACATTAAATGTTACATTATATTATGGAATAAAAATATATTTTTACACTTAATAATGTAGTATAATGTATACAATGTAATTAAACACGTAACTGTGATATTTAAATTATAAAATATTCTTTAAATACTCTTAAAAATAAAAAAGAAAATATTCATTAAATATTCTTAAAAATATGAAAAAAAAAAAAAAAAAAAAAAAAAAAAAACATATTCTTTTAAAAAATTAATCTTTTTATTAATATAAAAATTAAAATTAAAAGTTTTATAAAATCTTTAAATTAAATATATAAATAAAATATTCTTTAAAAGTGAAATATACTTTAAAAATAAATACTTTAAGAAAAAAAAAAAAAAAAAAATTTAAAAATTTTTTTTTTCTAAAATTTTTATTTTATACCTTCATGTTTATTAATCTTATGATATTCATAAAAATTAATGATAATAGATATAAAAATTATTAATAAAAATATTAAAATAATAATAAAATGGTTATTTAGAAATATTGGTAAAGATATTTTTAATATGTATGTATA
>JACVTC010000003.1:2150000-2202500 GCA_016946835.1 Neocallimastix lanati (nom. inval.) | reverse complement strand
AGAAAACTATGATAGAAGTAATTCAAATATAAATATTCTTTCAAGTAACAATATTAGTGATAATTCAAAAGAAGAAAATCCAACAGGTTAATAATAATAATACACAATACTTTTGATTAATTTTTAATTTTTTTTTTTAAGAATTAAATATACATATAAAATAGATATATATTTATATATATTTAATATAAATATTTTTTTAATGAGTCAAATGTATATTATAAATAAAAATGTATTTATATATATATATAATTATATATTTAAATTTCATAAAATATTTATTGTTTAATATATATGAATATAAATTCATACATATTTATAAATTCATATTAAAAATAAAAAAAAAAAAAAAAATGAAACAAAACGAAAAAAATATATAGATATTCAAAAGGAAATTCCAGCAATAATTGATATTGCAAGCATTAATGAAAGAGCAACAAAACAAAAATGGAATGTTTCATCAAAAGTTAGTTAATTTTGGATTATTTTTTTTTATTATAAATATTTTAAAAATAGAAAAGAAATATATATATATATATACATATATATATATCATATTATTATATTATCATATTATCAAAATTGTGACATGTAATAAATTATGATTGTATATATATTTTATGTTCAAATATAAAAAAAAAAAAAAAAAAAAAACAGTTTGATTTATTATGTTTAGAAAGAATTTTAAGTCCATTGAAGGAATATACATTAAATGTTAATTTACCACCGAAAACATTAAGAATTGAAAATGTATATGGTAAAAATATTCAAATTTTATAAATGAATATCAATATTATAAATAATTATATATAAATAAAACCAAGATAATAATTATTAATATCATATTATATTTTCCATTAATTCAATATCCTTTTTCTTTTTTTCATTTTATTATTTTATTATATATAATAATTTTTTAAATGTTAATAATATTAACAATAAAATAAATAATTTGAATTTAATAAAACCGTTATATTAAATTAATAAACCGATTTCATTGAATAATTATTGATAATTAAAGGATATCAAGGTATATATTCTAGAAGAAACCTATATTATCCTGTAGAAGCTCCAAGTGCTCAACCAATTTTATATTATGGTGGAAAGTTAGCCATATTATCATACTTTTCACTTAAACGTCAAATGTTTTACACCGGTCATAATAAGAAAATTACATGCATGGCAATTCATCCAGATAGTAAAGTTGCAGCTTCTGGTGATTATGGATCACCATCTACAGTTCATATCTGGAATATACCATATATTGAAAAATTTGATGGAAAAGAAGGTGATGAAATTAAAAATCCAATATATATATTAAAATTAGATAAAAGATTTATACAGACGGTCTCAATGTCATTTTCTAGATGCGGAAATTGGTTATTAGTTATAGCATTGAATCAATCATACCAATCTGAAGTAAATTTTAATAATCCATAATAAATTATAAATAATAAATGATAAATAATTAATAATAATAATAATAATTAATAATAATAATAATAATAATAATAATAATAATAATAATAATAATAATAATAATAATAATAATAATAATAATAATAATAATAATAATAATAATAATAATAAAATTAATAATAATGATAATAATAATAGTTTTAGTAATAATGCAAAAAAATATTGATTAAATAATAGAAAAAAAAAAAAAAAACAATTCACTTTAATTAATATAAATATTTCAAAATTTCATAATAAAAATAGATCTTATGTTTTGAATGGAAAAAAGGAAAAGAAATCAGTTGTACATTTTGTCATGATGATAAAGTAATATATATATATTTATATATATATATATATATATATATATATATATATTTTTTTTTTTTTTTTTTTTTAATACTAATTAAATTTTAATATTCATTAGGTATTTAATCTTATTGTTAATCCATTTTCAAGAAAAGAATTTGTTACCCTTGGTGTTAAATATATACGGTTCTGGTCACTTGATAATTTATTACATCCTTCTGATAGTATAGAAAAAAATCAAAATTTGACAATAGTAAGTGTATAAATAAAAAATATATAAATTATTATTATTGTTATTATAATTATTATTTTTATTATTATTGTTTTTTTATTCCTCAAGAAATATATTTAAATAATAATATTATATATTATTAATGAATTAATATTTTAATATTAACTATTATTGTTATCATTATTATAATAATTGTTAATTAAAATATTTATATAATAATTATTATATATTACATTTATATTCATATATATAATTATAATTAAAAGACTCATATTAGTGGTGCTTATTTAAAGTCAAAAATTTTTGTATCAGGCACAATAAAAGGCGATATTTATTTCTGGAAAAACAATACATTATCTGTTATATGTAATAATATTCATAAGGTAATATACTATAATATATATTAATATTTTTATATAAAATTTATTTAATGTATTATTGAAAAAATTTAATAAATATTTATAATTATATATATATATATATATTCTTATATACATATATAAATATTGTTATGAATTAAAAATAGGGTCCTGTTACTGTGATATCACCGTTAAGAAATAATAATTTCTTATCTGGTGGAAGAGATGGAAGAATTGTATATTGGAATGAACAACATCAACCTGTAAATGAATTTTCAGTGGAAGGTAATCCTTGTATTCGTGCAATTGACGCAGGTAGTTTAGATGGTATATTATGGGGTTGGGGTGATGGTATTGGAAGAAGAGCCAGTAAATCATTTAAAGGTCTTAATGGTTTTAAAAATAGAAATTCAGTTTGTTCTAATTCATTTTTACATGAAATTACTAGATCAAGTTCACTACTTGCGGTTGATAATAATAATAATAATAATAATAATAATAATAATAATAATAATAATAATAATAATAATAATAATAATAATAATAATAATAATAATAATAATAATAATAATACACCTAATACAAACGCTAATAATTCAATATGTAACAATATCGATACTTTACCTGATGATACCTTAGATGAACAAAAATCAAAAGATATATCATATATTATTGGTTGTGAAGATTCAAGTTTATATATTTTCTCTCAAACGGAGAGAGAAATAATAAGATTAACTGAGGTAATAAATAAATATATATATATATATATAATAATAATAATAATAATTATATATTTAATGCTATTATTTATTAATATTTATTTATTTATACTATTAAAGTAATTTAAAATAATAATAATAATAATAATAATAATTAAAAAATATATATATATATATACATATGAGTATATTTATTTCATATTAATTTTTTAATTATTCATATTAAATTTTTCAATTTGTTGTAAAATAAATAAAAAGGGATCATATTGTAGTTCTGATGGTTATGAATTGTGGGGATTAGATACTCATCCATTAAATTCAGATATATTTATTACAGCTGGAGATGATGGCTATGTAAGAGTTTACAATCTAGAAAAAAAGGAGATCGTACGTTATCAATTAATATTAATTAAAATTTAATTAATTGTTAATTTTTTTTTTTTTTTGAAGATATTTAATATTTTAGATAAATTATAATTAAATTATTTCTATTTAATATTTAATAAATAGATAAGAAAAAAAAATTTTGGCATTAGACTTCATTCAATATGCTTTAGTCCATCAGGAATTAATATTGCTGTTGGTACTGATGAAGGAAGTGTAAGATTAATTATGTCTCTATCCATATTTTTATTCATTTATTTTATATATCTTATTACTCTTAAACAATTTAATTTTTTATTATTTGAAATTAATAATAAATATTATATATATATATATATATATATATTGATATGTAATTTCATAATAGTTTTTTATTATTAACGAAAATCTTGAGATTATTATCAGTGCTATTATTGATAGAAGAGCAACAATTTATGATATAGCATACTCACCAAACGGTAAATATTTGGCTGTAGCGAGTCATGATAATTATATTGATATTTATGAGGTTGAAAGTGATCTTGGATATTATCAAAGATTTATGAGTTGTAGAGTAAGTCTTTTTAATAAATTATTAATTTTTTTTTTGTTCATTTAATTTAATATTTTATTGGTAAATTGAAATGATTAAATGAAAATATTTTAATCTTTAACAAATTTTTCTTATATTAAATTTATCATAACTGTATTTATATCATGATATAGGGCCATTCAAGCTATGTAACACATATTGATTGGGATATTAATTCTTCTATGATTAGATCAAATAGTTCTAATAATGAATTATTTTATTGTATGGAAATTAATAAGAAATCAATTTAATGAAAAATTTCCTTGTATGTTTAATAATCTTTTTTATATATATTAATAATAATTAAAATAGGGTCATTAATAACAGATCCAAATAAATCGATTGATCCAACGTCTTATAGAAAAGTTGATTGGCATACATCAAAATGTATTTTACAATGGGAAACAAAGGGTATTTTTGGTTCAAAAATAGTGAAAAATCCAACAACACAAGAAGATATAGAACATTTCCTTAGTCCTTGTACAGTAAGTTTTGATAATAGAATAATAAAACTAATAAATTACCAATAAATTACCAATAAATTACCAATGGCATCATTGATCAATTTATAAATTATATAATTAAAAAAATATTTTAATTAATTAATAAATATAAATTTAACAATAAGGTATATTGCTGTGATAAAGTTAAAATTAATAATGAGTTACAGCTTTTAGCTGTTGGTGATGCTTTTGGTAATATATATATATATAGATTCCCTGCCTTTAGTAATGATGTATGATAATTATAAATAAATAAATAAATAAATAAATTTTGACTAGTAATAAATTTTTGAAAATATTTATATATAAGAGAAAGATAGTAATGTTGATATTTACAAATATAATAAAATATAATATTTTTTAGATGCAATATCAAGCATTCCATGCACATGGAGGTCCAGTAGCAAATGTAAAGTTTGCTGTAAATTTAAAAACATTAATATCAGTAGGTGCAACCGACGGATTAGTTATTCAAGTAAATATAATAATAAGAACTTAATATTTTATATAATTATATTAACTTTTTTTTTTTTTTTTTTTTATATATGAAAAATTAACTTTATTTTCCCATTTTATGATTTAGTGGAATTTGGAAAATATTAAATAAATATATTTAATATATTCTTATTCAATAATATTTTTTTTATGGAATACATTTATATATAATTAAAAATATAACTTATTTATATTAATACATTAGTATTAAGTATTTATTAATGAATTATATAATAATATATATTAACAAAAGAAAGAAAAAAAAAATATATATATATATATATAATATATAATATATTATAAAAAAATTTTTTATACATATAGTTTGTAATTATTAATATTAATAATTATTTTAAACCTAAAATTATATAATTTTACATGATTAAAATAAGTTTTTCTTTTGTTAAAAAATTGATATTAATTTTTTTTTTAAATACTTTATATATATTAATAATTTTTATTGAAATATTATATATATATAATCAGAACAAAATTTAAAAATATATATATTATTTTTAATAAATATTATATATATATTCATGATTAAATTATTTTTTTTTATTTTTTTTTTTTTAAGAATTCAAAAAAAAAAAAGAAAAAAAAAAGTAAATAAGAAATTAAAATATATAATATATATATATACTATCCAAAAAAAAAGTAAAAAAAAAAAAAAGAAGTAAAATAAAGTAATTCCAAATAATATTTTTGCATAATTAATTTATTTTATTTAAATTTAATTCTATTTATAACAATATACTTTTAGATATAATAAATGTTTTGAAGTGTCAACCATTATAAATCATATATATATATATATATATTTAAGTTGTTATATTTTATTATTAATAGATTTGTTATTGTGTTAAAAAAAACATTAATATAACAACAATAAAAAAAAAAGTAGATTAAATTATGTGTTATATAATATTGATAGTTTTATTATTATACCCATAAATATTGTAATGATAAATTAGACTAACGTGTAAATAATAATTAAACTAAATATTAAATGAATTATATAAAAATACAATTCATGTTAAACTGCAATTTTTTTATGATGAAAAAATATTATTATTGCTAATAATGAGAGCATTAGTTGTTAAGTAAATATTATAAATATTTTTTGTTATTGTTTATATTTAAATTTTGATATAATTTTATAGTTTATTTAATTTTAAGTTTATAAACTATAATGAATTTTAATATATTAAAGAAATATATATATATTATAAATAAATATATAAATTAAACAAAATAATAAATATAAAAACTTAAATGCTTAAAATTTTAAAAAATTTAATAGGAGAATAAAAATAATAAATTAGTATTAATATATATAAATTTTAATGGATAAAAAGAGCTATATCATGAAATAAAAATATAAAAATATATAGGTGTAAAATAAATATTTAATTATATAAAAATATAAAGATAAAGTCAGGAATATTTTCTTTTATAAATATATATTTTTTTATTTTTAATTAATCTATTATAATTCATTTTTTTGTTGATTAAAAAAGAAATATAAAATAAATAAATAAAGTTTCATTGACTTAAAGAGAATTCAAACTTTAATTATATGAGTATTCATATAGAAAACAATCATACTATATATTATAATAATAAAAATACTTTTAATAATAATAAACCTTTTTAATATTTTTTTTATTATTCACTTTTCATTTCATAATAGTTTTTTTTTTTTTTTTTTTTTTTTTTTTTTTTTTTTTTTTTTTCTATTTTACCCTTTCTTCTTTATCTTTTTCTCTAGAATTATAATTTTACAAAAGTCTATTAATATTAATACCATTTATATTTAAAATATTAATAGAAATAATTATTATATAATAAATATAAAATATTATTATAATAGAAATAATATATATATATATATATATAAATATATTCAATATATTTTTATATTAATAATTTTTTTTTATTTTCAATTTTAATTTTCGAAGGATAAATTATTTACTTATATAAAACATCATAACAACTATGATTTATTATATATATTGATGTGATATTAATAAAATAAAAATTGAAAAAAAAACTTTTTAAAAAATATAAAATATATATACATATATATATTTATAATTAACTATAATTTTTTATATAGTAGAAAAGAAGTTAAATTTTATTTGAAATACAATAATATCAATAATATATAATTTATATCTTATTCATTTTTTTCACAAATAGAAAATTATATATCGTTATTAATAAATATGGATCGGTATAAGACATTACAAGTTTTAGGTGATGGTTCATTTGGAGTAGTCGTTAAAGCTGAAAATTTAAAAACTGGAGAAATTGTAACAATCATTTGCATTATCATTATTTTTAAATATTATAAAATTATCATATTACCACATATAGTATTTATAGTATTATATATATACATGATAATTAAATATAAATAGTGAAAAGAAAAATAAATATATTATTGCTATTTAAAAAATAAACTTTATCTTTCAATAATTTTAATATTACTATATTATAAATATATTATGAAAGGTTGCAATAAAACGAATGAAAAAGAAATTTTATTCATGGGAAGAATGTATACAATTAAGAGAAGTAAAGGTAAAGAAAGAAAAAGAATTTAATCAAATATATAGAAATTAATATGATTAAATAAATTAATGTCATTTTTATTAAATTTATAACATAGTCACTAAAAAAATTAAATAATAATCCGAATCTTGTAAAATTGAAAGAAGTAATTCGTGAAAATGACGAATTATATTTTGTTTTTGAATATATGGATGGAAATTTATATCAATTTTTAAAAGAACAAGAAGGAAAATTATTACCTGAATTTGAAGTTAAAAAAATAATGTAAATACAAATTGTAATAAAATCTATCTTGGAAATATATGCATTAATTATAATATTGAAATTATGTTAAAAATTATCCTTTTTTTTTTTTTTTTTTGATATAAATGAAAATACAAATTTATATTAAAAGGTTTCAAGTATTACAAGGATTAGCACATATGCATAAACATGGCTTTTTTCATAGAGATATGAAGCCAGGTTAATAATAATATATAATAAAAAATTAATTAAATATTATTGATTAAATTTTCAATTTTTAAAATTTTATATTATAATAGTATATATATTGACTAATATATGTATATTAATTATACTATATATTATTTAAATTATATCATATTATATTGTATTATTCATTATAATTATTTTATATTATTTTAATAGAAAATCTCTTGACATCAGGACCTTTTGTTAAAATTGGTGATTTTGGTTTAGCAAGGGAAATTCGTAGTAGACCTCCATATACAGAATATGTTAGCACAAGATGGTAATAATAACATATAAAAATATTAATAAATTTATTTTATATTAAAGTATGATCAAAATATTTTATATTTTTTCTTATATAAAAGGTATCGTGCACCCGAAGTCCTATTACGATCAACATCCTATTCATCACCAATAGATATGTGGGCGATGGGTGCTATAGCAGCTGAATTATTTACATTAAGACCATTATTCCCTGGATCTTCTGAAATGGATGAATTATATAGAATTTGTTCTGTCATTGGGACACCAACTGATTCTTATACTGGGAATACAAATTCCGGAAATAATAGTCAAAGTTATGATTTAACATCTGAAAATAATAGTTCTGTAATTAATGGTGGAGGTTCATGGTCTGAAGGTATACGATTAGCATCTGCAATGGGATTTAAATTTCCAGCAATGGCACCAGTTCCATTGAGTAATCTAATAACAAATGCCTCAGTTGAAGCGTTGCAACTTATTTCCGATATGCTTAAATGGGATCCCAATTCAAGACCAACAGCACAGGAATCATTACAATATCCATGGTTTAAAGATATCTGGTCTAATTCGGTATTAAAAAATACTTTACTAGCAGGTACGTATAATAAAGAAGAATTAGCAAAAGCTAATGCTAAAAAGAAAGAATTAGAAGCTAAATCATTATCGAATACTCACCTAAGAAAACCTAAAAAACAAAACAGTAATACTTCTAATGATTCGAATAATACATTATCATCACCTACAAGTTCTTTTGATTTTGATATTGATGATGATGGAAATATAATAAAAAGCAAATACAGTAATAAGAGTAGCTATTATGATAGCAATAATTCATTACCAAATATAAACAATATGACTTTTTCCAGTGTTTACTCCTCAAATAGTCAAAATAATATGAATACATCAGCAAGTACGTTAAATTATAATAATAAAAGCTTAAATAATTCTTCTCACACTTCAAGAGATAATGATTTAAATAGTAGAAGTAGTAGAAAGAGTATTCTTAAAAGTGAAAATAGTAAAGTAAAAATTGAAGATGAAAAAATATATAATAATTCTTCATCAGCTATCGCCAACCAGAGTGATTCTATATTTAATAGTAATTTAAATGATAGTTATAGTATAGAATCAGGTTCCTTTAGAATAAAACCTGGAAGTTCACATACTTCAAGTTTTAATACTTCAAGTCACAATTTCAGTGATAACAGTAACTCAATCGTTTCTGATAAAAAAAAAGAAATGGATATTATTTATCAAAAAAATGATACAAATAGTAATATAGTAAATCATAATTCAATAATCCATAATGAAAATGCAAATATTTTAGGTTTAGGGGTTAAAAGTAGTAAAATATTTCACAGTCAGACAGATGAAGGTATTATAAATGATAGTACAAGATTGAGTTCAAGTTTTGGTATATTATCAATTTCTAATAATATTAATAATGAAAATCTAACAAAAAATAAATTTAAATCTGTGAACTCAACAAATTCTAATGAGACATCAAATGATCATTCAATAGACTCTAATACAGAATATGAAATAAAATCGTTAAATAATATGAATCATATTGCTAATAATATAAAATCAAGTACAGGAAGCATAGGAAAAATGACCCAATTATCTCCTAGTATATATGGACCTTCACTTTCATTAGCTCCTAAGTCTCAAAATAATAGTAATGATAGTTTAAATAATTCAAATTATATAAATTATCAATCATTCAGTTCTAATAGTATAAATCAACGAATTAAAACCTCAAATTCAATGAATTCGTCACGTCATTTTAATAATAGCCATCATGATCAATCAATGAATATTAATACATTACAAATTAGTAATAGCAATAGTATTAATACACACCATCAATCTTTACCATCTAGACCATCAAAATATAAGCAATTACCTGCAATTGATAATCAAATAACCAATAAAAGTATTTTAAAATCTTCGGATACCTCTATTAATAATATATTTCATGAAAATATAGAATTAAATAAAAGTGTTCATAAAAGTCAATCAGCGTCATCAAATTTAGATAATTCAAATGTATCAATCTCATCTAATGGTAGTTTGAATATACTTCATCCAAAAAAGTTAAATTCATTGCCATACTCAAATCATAATATATTTGATAATGGATCAGTTGAATCTTTATCATCACATCCCTCACAATGCTTATTAAAACCATTACTAACTAATCAATCTAAAAATTCAATTATTAATGAAGGTTTGACTTCACAACAATATCAAAAACCAATAAAATTAGAGTCGATTAATTCTTTTGAATTGAATAATTCGAGACGTCCATCAAGAGGTGAAGATTTTACTAAATTGTAATAAATTATATTCTTAATTATTCTATTATTATATATATATTTTTTATTTTATTTTATATTTTTTTATTTTATTTTATATTATTTATATTTTTCTTTTTGTTATAAATAAAAATAATACTACTCTTGAACAAAATTAATTTTTTTATTATTAATAATAGAATAATTAATACTATAAAATGAATATAATAATAATAATTGAATAATTATAAATAATCATTTAATTATATAAATTTAACTTATACATATGTTGTTATCAATTTATAATTCATTGGTTGGTTATTTATAAATAATAAATAATAGGATATCTTGATAAATGGACTTAATAAATGTTAAATATTAATTTATATTTACTTAAATTTTATATTAAATAAAGTAATTATAATATAAAATATAATAAAATATAAATAAAATGAATAAGATTTTTTTTTTCAATGAATTAAATATATATTTGTATACCCAGCATTATTAAAGTTAATGGATTTGTCAAGAAGTAATTTAAATCAAATAATTTTTAAAGAATTATAAATTTGAATAACAAACAAACAAACATACAAAAATTAAATTTATGGTTTCATTATTTCTATATATATTAGCATTAGTTTAATATATAGTATAATATATTTTCATATAGTTTAATACTTATTTTTAATTACTATTAAAGATTATTTATTTAAATCTAAAATTCATTATTATTTTTATTTTTATTATTATTTTTTATTATTATTTATTTAATTATTCAATTAATTATCTTTTAATTTTATTTTATTTTGCATTTGTTGTAATTATGAAATTTTATTTTTATCGTTTGGTTAAATAATAATTAATTTATAATAAAAAAAAAATACTAGATGTACCTATCAATTATCCAAATGATTTAGAAAGTAAAAAAAATATGATTAAACCAAATTTATTACCATCAAATTCAGAACATAATAATAGATGCCATGAATTAAATTCAGCCGATGTTATTAATTTAGATAGTGGAAATCCTAACACAACACATACGACTCAAAATGAACCAGTTAATCATTCAAAATTAAATACTCATCAATCATTTAATAATACATCATCATGTATTGATGATATATATTTACCAAATGGTTCAGAAATACATCATCCATATAAGTCGAAAGGAGATGACATGTTGAAAACAAATAAAATATATGTTTCATTAAATAATCACAATAATATAATGAATATTATTGATGACCATCCAAATGATCTATCAGTAAATTCCTTGAATCAAAAGGTAGGCAATAATGATAAAGAAATGTGTAATATAATAAATAGCAATAGTAATAGCGATAGTAATATCGATAGTACATCTAAAAATATTAAAAACTCTAAAAATAACCTCAAAAAAAAAATTAATAAAAGTAAAAATAACAATAACAGTAATGGATTTTCTAAAATATCTAAAACTACTAAATATACAGCAAAAAAAAAGAAGTTAGTACATCTAAAGCAGACCGAAACTAGCGTCTCCGCCAAAAAGTTATCATCATCTAAAACTAATATTAGTAAATCATCTAAGCAAGAAAAACAACAAAAAATAAAAACTGCTATAAATAAAAAAGAATTTAATAAATCCTCTCATACTGTTGCTAAAAGTGAAGATGAAATTAATAAAAAATCTTTAATAGGAAATATTAATAGTGATCTTAATAATAAAGATAAAAATAAAAAAAATAATAATATAAATGAATTAGTACAAAATATTCATGATGAAAATAAGGATAGTAAAATTAATGATTATAATATCGTTAAAAATAATGAAAAGAAGTTACGAGTATTATCATCTAGAAATAAAATTAATAAAATTCCTGTAAATTCTAAAAAAGAATTAAATATTAAAACAAGACCAACAAGTATCAATAAAAATAAATATAACAAAGAAATAAATAAAAGAAATAATGAAAATAAAATTTATGATAAAAATAGTACAAATAAATCAGAAAAAAATGAAATTGAAATAGTTGAGTACTTATATGAAAATAAAGTTGATAATGATAAAAATTCATCCTCATTGACTTATAATAAAGTATTAGAATGTGATTCAAATTACGTAAATATAAATGGTACAAACAAATATCTTAAAACTAATATACCAAGCTCTAATGAAAAAGAATCTTTTGAATCTGCAATATCTATTAATTCATTAAATGGAGAATCAAAAAAATCTGAAACGTCTTCAGCAATGACTAAAAAAAATTCAATAAAATCACCAATATTAAGGTCTGTAAATAGAAAAGAAACTGGTAAAAAAATACTTAAACCCGATACTTCTAATACTACAACACCAATAACAATAACAGATGAGTCACAAAATATTTCTTCAACATTTAATGAAAAAGAATTTTATAAAACAACAGTAAATAGTGATTTATCAAAACCAAGCTCTGAAGAGAATTTAAATTCTAAGGAATTAAAAAAATCTAACGAAAAAAGAAATATTCAATTAGCATCAACAGTTGATATCAATTTATGTGACAAAAACAAAATAAGTATTAATGAATCATCTATTAATTCAAATAATAAAATAAATATAACAAAAAAAGAAAAAAAAGAAAAAAAATCACATAAAAAGGAATTAAGAACCGAAGAAAATCATAAGTCAAAAGATGATATATTTGATCTTACTAAATTACCAGAAATACCTAATTTATCTACTAAACAACAATCGTCTTATATAAATAAAAAATCATCAATAAAACAGTTATTGGAACAACAACAAATAAATGATAGCAAACCATATTTAAACTCAAGAGAAACAGACCAAACATATGTCAAATCATCAATAAAACAATCTATTCCTAACCATGAACCAAATGTCATTTATCAAGGAATTAATAATTTATATAGCGACAGTGGTGGGAAAAATCCATCAAAAGTTCGAACAACTATCATTAAAAATCATCCAATTCCAATCAAAATGGCTAAATTACCAGTATTATCTGATTTAAGTACTTCTACGACTAAATTTCCTTGTATGCCGCTTCAAAAAGAATCTGCTATAGTTAGTAGCGTTAATTTAAACGATACTTTTCCTATTCCTGAAAGCAATAAATTAGCACCTCTTTCCTCATTAAATGATGCTAATAAAAAAATAAATGATTTAATAGAACGTGAAAATTTAAAATCTAGTGGTAATTATTCATAATTATTATTTAAAAAATTTATATTTTAATATATATAAATATTTTTGTTTAAATATTCTTTAATTATTACAATTATTTTAATTATATTTATTTATTTATTTTATTTTAAAATTTATATATATTAATTAAAAAATTAAATTTAATATATTTATACTATTTAATTAATGAAAGAAAATTTAGTTTATATGAATAATCAACATCAATCTCGATCTAATCGTACAGTTTTGAAACCTATATCATTAACGAGTGATCTTCCTTTTAATAATGATAATACCCCTAATGAAATTGGTATTAAAGAATCATCATTTCCTTTAAGTCTATTAAATAAACCACCAATACATCCAATAAAACCTAATAATCAAAATTTACCAGATTTTGGGAATTCCACTTCAGATCCAATATCTAATAAAACTAAAAAATTAAATCATGAATTACCATTTCCTTTATTAAGAAAAACTAAATAATAATAATAATAATTATAATAATGATAAAATAAAAAAATATAAAATATTTAAACATTCAAAATATACCTAGTTATATATATATATATTCAATCAAAACAAAATAAGAATATAATATGAATAAAATAAAATAAATAAGTGAGAAAAAAAGTTAATTAATAAGAATATTTATTTTATTCTATTTTATTTATTTTTGATAGAAAACAATATATATATATAACGAAAAAAATTATTATACCAACATTAGATTAATTTTATACATATAAATATATATATTATTTAAATAATATCTTTTTTTAATTTTTATTTATTTATTTATTATTATTATTATTATTATTATTATTATTATTATAATTATTATTATTATTATTATTATTATTAAAACTACTTTAATCGATACCTTCAGAAATACTTTAATTGTATTTAAACATACTATTTATATATTCTATTAAATATATTTAAAATTAATAAACCATAGAAGTATAAATAAATAAATAAATAAATAAATAATAAATAAATAATAAATAAATAAATAAATAAATAAATAAGAAATAATTAATTAAATAATTAAACTAATAAATAAATAAATAAATAAATAAGTAAATAATTAATTAAATAATTAAACTAATAAATAAATAAATAAATAAAAACAAATTTACAAATATTGACATATAATTTTAATTATTATTTTTTATATTTTATTTTTATTTTATTTAATTGTATTTTTTTATTATTCATTAAATTTAATTCAATTTAATTTGGTTCATATCTTAATTTTTATTAGTTATTATTTGCTATTTTCATAAAAGTCATTTATTATTAACAAGGTATATTAAATGGTATAATATTTCAATAAATATATAATAAAATTAAAGAAAAATTATTTTTATTAATTAGTTAATTTTTAACGGTTATGATTAAAAGAATGATTAGGAAACGATGAAAGATGATTTAATATGGATGATGAAAAAGATGATGATGAAGATGAAGATGAAGGATTTAAAATTAGTGAATCCAAACTATTATAATTATTTTTTTTATTTTTTTTCCTTTCTTCTACAATATCTTCTATTGATTTATTAATCATTTTATTGATAATATTGTCCATAACACGTGATGCAACTTGGTCACATACATTTTCAATTAATGGTGCAAATAAGGCTGCGTTATCTTTATTCATTGTAACTGTAGATAAATCTGCTTGAACCTTTCCTCCTTTCAATCCATTTAAATTACTATGATTATAAATTTTTACAACTTTTTGATTTGGATTTTTCATATGATTTTTTATTTTATTAGTCATTGAATTTTTTAAACAAGATGAAGTAAATACTACCGAAACTTTTGGTATTGATATATTTTTATCATTTTCATTTTTAGGATGAATAATATTATGATTATTTTTACATTTAATTTTTTTGTCTCTAGATTTTACATGATTAGAAGATGAATTACTAATTTTTGAAGTAGCGATAGTTGAATAATTATTACCTAATATTGATGATATACTGTTAGTACCAGTAGAAATTAATGATAAAGATGAAATATCACCATTTCCTAATTTTTTAATTTTTGATGGACTTGTATCATTGTTTGATTCTAACTTTACAGATTCCAATTTTCTTTTGGATTTTTTTATGTTATTATTTTTTGAATTTTTTGATGATTTTATATATTGATTTGGTAATACCCACACAGCTTTATCATTACCTAATACTAACCTATTACCCTTTACTGATTTAACTTTAAAAGAATCATAATCAATAGGCAAACCACGTTGTAAACGTGCTTTTGTCATTTGATTATCTAATTCTTTTAAATCAGCATTAGAACCAAATACTACAGAGTTACCATCATTTAATCGATATACACATGGATTTGTGGTTTTCATTGCTTTAATATTTGTTGATTTATTATTATGCTTATAATAATTTTTCAATTGTTTTCCTATTTGTAATATTTCTTGTTTTGTTTTTTTTGGTTCAAATTCATTAAAATTCCATGAAAAACTAATTTCGCCATAAGTATATAATTCTTCCCAAGTACGTTTTAATAAAAACTCAGGTTGATGTGGAAATAATTCACGTATAATCAGCCTTAACGATTTTTCATAAATTCTTGTACCTGATTTCATAACTTCTCGTTCTAAATATATTAATGGTTTAAACTGCTCCAAATACCAGTCTTTTACAGGACTTTCAGGAGTTCTTCTAGAAATCAAATTTTTATACCTTGTTTTTAATTGCTTTCTTGTTTTTGTTGGTAAATAGTAAGCACGTATACTAAACCAATCGTCATCACCAAATCGTTTTAATCCTGCTAATAATAATTCATCTTCAATTGGTAAGAATCTCATTCTTCCTCTTCTTACTCTCAATATATCAGGAATAAGATTCGAATCAAAAACATCACTATAAATATCAATTATTTGCTCTATAGATTCTGGTAACTGTATAGGAACAATACTTTTGAATTTTACCTTCTTTTCAATATCACTTGCTGTACGATATTTAATTACTTCTGATTTACTATATTGTCTACTGAAATTGCGACTAAATTGGCGTGATTTTGTGGAACTATTATCATAAGGAATACTAAAAAGCTTTGATAAACGGTCAAATCCTGGAATTTCAAAGAATGATTTTTTTCTTGTTAAAGCAGTAACTTCTGATTTTATTACTGGTGTTTTATCATTTTCTTTATTCTCATTACTTCTATTTTTATTATTATTAATATCATTTTTATATTCATCATTTTCAATTTTTATTATTCCCTCTTCTTTTTTAGAGTCTGACCAAGATTTATTTTGATCCATTTCCATTAACTGACTTTTCCAATGACCTGCTTGAATTGAATCTGGACCTCTTAATTCTTTTTCAATAGCATATGCTTGTGTAACTATTTGGAAATTTTGAAGCATTTGCTGTTTTAATAATTCAACTTGTTCTTTACTAAAAAGATGTTTTTCATCAATTACCCAATCAGGTTTTGTAATAATATTTTTTAATTCTGCTGTATTATCATTTATTTCATTAGGATCTTGAATGAAATCTTGGAAAAGATCATCTAGTTCTTCAACAGATACTGATTTAGTATAATCAATATCATTTGTAGTATTTTTTTGTTCATTATATTCCCCATCATCATCATCAGAAATGTTTTTTGTACCATGAGCAATATCCATACAAAATCTTCGATATTCAATGGATTCTTTATCAATGTTTAAATTATTAACATTAGAAGCAAGTGAGGCTGATAACATACCATCTAATGAATCCATATTAAACTGTTTTAATGATAAATTCTTTCTGGTACGACCGCTAATTGGGGAATCATCTGAACCTTTGAGAACTTGATCAATGGTTAAATTTTGATCTTTAAGTCCAAGGGTAGCATCTGTTAATAAATATGCTAATTCATCAGAAAGTGGCATTGATTCTGCATTTTTTTCAATTTCATCTGTATTATCAATGCAATCATTAATATCATTATCATTATTATCATTATTATCATTATTATCATTATTATCACTTTCATTATCACTTGGAGAATAATCGAAATCAAGAGAAGCTGACAACATACCATCTAACGAATCCATATTAAATTGCTTTAACGATAAATTCTTTCTAGTACGTTCACTAATTGGTGCATCTTCTGGTCCTTTTAGTACTTGATCTATGGTTAAATTTTGGTCTTGATAACCAAATGAAGAATCCGTTAAAAGATAATTTAATTCATCAGAGAGTGGCATAGTTTCTTCACTCTTTTCAATTTCATCAATATTATCAACATTATCATTATCATCATTTTCATTATCGTTATCACTTTCATGTTCACTTGGAGAATAATCAAAATCAAGAGATGATAATAAATCATCTAATGATTCTGTATTTAATTGTTTTACAGATAAATTTTTGTTTTCATTAATTGGTATACTTCCTAAACTCTTTAATATTTCGTTAATATTGACATTTTGATCCTGTATTCCAAGAGAAGAATTTTCTGGAAGACAATTTAATTCATTTGAATAGGAAATAGTACTTATGTTTTCTTTACTTTCATTTATTTTATTATTATTATTATTATTATTATTATTATTAGTATTATTATTATTAGAATTAGAATTTAGCAATAATTGTGAATATGATAATTTTTGTATTGGATTATTTAATAAATTAAAATTTAATTGGGGTATTTGGTTATTTAGTGTTAGAGGATTATTAAATGTATTATTTATAGTTGACGTATTTAAATTATTTGAAAATGGTAAAGTATTATATATACTATTAGGAGTGTTATTAACAGAAGAATTTTTTAAATATGGAAAATTTATATTTTTATTATTAACAGAATTAATATTAAAAGATCCGTCATTATGATTAGTTGCTTGGTTTGTAGATATTCCTTCATTATTTGATTTCGTAGAAGTAGTACTAGTTTCATTTATAGCTTTAAGGAAATTATAGTAATCTATATCTTCTTCTATATTATAATGATCTGAATTTAGTAAATCAACATTTGAATTGTTGTTTAACGATGAAACATTTATTGAATTCAAAATATCAACAATATTTCCATTATTATTTATATTTTGAGTATTTATATTAGTAGGACTATTAATTAATGTAGTGTTAAGTGATTGTAACGAATTAATAGCTAATGAATTATCCTGTAAATCTTTAAACGACGATGGAAATTTTTCTTTTGATTCATTTATTGAATTATTTTTTATTAAAGTATTATTATTATTATTTATAATATCTAGGTTAATATTATTATTTGTGGTATTTGAAAATATAGAATTATTTACATTTAATAAGGTAGAATTATTAACAGTTGGATTTGATAAAGGATTAAAGGCATATGAATTTAATGTTAAAAAATCATTATTATTTGAAGGGTTATTGATTATGTTTGGAATCGATGAAAAAGATGGATTATTAATAAAGGTATTAACATTAGATTTTGTATTAGTATTTATTGTTTGAGAAATAGATAATGACGGATTTATATTAACATAATCATTTGTATTTTTTGACGCTAATGATAATATAGGATTATTAATACTATTAATTGATTGTAACAAATTTAAATTATCTTGAGGTTTATAATTTTCATTTAAAAAATTATATATATTATTATTATTATTATTATTATTATTATAATAAAAGCTTTTATTATTATTCATTTTGGAATTTGAACTTTAAAATATTCTTCTAATTTTTTTTTTTTTTTTTTTTTTTTTTTTTTGAATTTTGAAGTATTTTAATTATTATTATTAATGAAGTATTAAGATTATTAAATAAGATATATGGTATTAAAAAATTAAAAAAGAAAATAAAATAATTATAAATAATAATTGTAATTATAAATAATAATTGGAATAATGGTTATAACTATGATAATGTAATAAAAACAAATAGTAATAATGATGATAGTTCTAATATTTTTTAATAATATTTTAATATTTATTTTTTTTCAGTTAATTTTGTTTTTTATTGGATAATATATATTTATTTAATGGACAATAAAATTTACAAAATAATAAATATATATAAATTAAATTTTAAAATGTGACAACGAAATTAATTTAATATTTTCTTTTTTTTTTTTTTTTTTTTTTTTTTTTATTTTATCGCTTGTAGTTTTTAAACTTTTTTTACGTAAATAAAATTTATATTTATTTATTTATTTCGTATATATTTTGAAATATCTTTTATTTTTATTTTTATTTTTATATTAATTTTATGAATAGTATAATAATAATATATTATAATTTTCTCAAATTTTAAATTTTATTACTGTTGATTATTATTAAACAATATTAATGAAACATTATAAATAATTCTATTACTATTGATTATTATTAATCAATATCAATATACCAATATAAATAATTTTATTTCTATTAATATTGTATATTTGAATTTATTAATACTAATATATTTATTTTTGGAAAATACTTAGACTTTATTTAATATAATTCTCACACACTTTTACACTCACACACAAAAAAAAAAAAAAAAAAAAAATAGAAAAACTTATTCATTTCATTTGTTATTCTACAATAAATTAATTATTAATATAAAATAAAAGAATAAAATAAAAAATATTTAAAGTAAATCATTTATATAGTTATTTTATTTAAATGATACTCCAACCTTTTAGACTTAACAATAAGCATATTTAAAATTTTTATTGTATATATATACACACATCAATTATCAGATATAATTATTTAATAATTATAATTATTTTCATAGATACTTATGAAAGTATTGAAGGAAGAACAAATATTGGGTATTATATCTATACTCGTACCAGAAGTAAAAGAAGAATTGAGAAATATGTGAATGATGTACACAATAAAATTAAAATAAACAAAATAATTTCCCAGTATTTTTAGATATGGAATCCCATAACTATGTGGAACTCCCTAAATGCTCATGGTGACACCTATTATATTGTATTGGAAGGGGAAAGCCAAAGAAGATAAAATCAAGGAAAATACTGAAATAGCTGTAGATGGAATTAAAAAGTTGAAAGAATATGATTTACGACCAGATTTTTATACTAGCTATAAATTTTATAACGAATGGGCGGTTTCTGATGATATAGTAAAAATGGATGCTTCCATTTGGATTACAAGAGCTAATTCAAAAGATAACATTAGAGAACCAAATAATCCTTACGATTTATGGCAAAATGCTAATGAAAAAACAACTGATATATCCATAAAAGATAAATCTATTGTATCAACTGGCGTAATTGACAAGAACTGTTTAAAACATGATAAAATAATAAAAAATATTAAAATAAAATTGGTAAAAAAAATTTTTTTTGTATACTAGAATAATATAGTATACATAGTAAGGAAAATTAAGCTTTATTGTTTATTTGTGATAAATTTCATTTTTTTAATTTTTTTTTTTTTTTTTCTTTATTAATAATTCAATACTATTAAAAAATAGTAAATAAAAGATTTATTTTTAAAAAGAAAAAAAATAATTTATTATTATTAATATATATCGTAAGGATTTAATTGATTTATAGATAGAATAATAAAAAAAAAAGAGAATCCAAAATTAAGTGTAAGCTTTATTGAAATCCATTCCAATTATAATACATTCAAGATTTAATTACATCATTTGAAATTATAATAACTAAATTCAAATTATTTATCAATAATGTAATTTTTTTTTTTTTTTTTTTTTTTTTTTAAAAAAAAAAAAAAAAAAGAAGGCTGTTATATCATTACTTTATTGAATTTTATTTTAATAATTGGAATTAATAAAAATAATTAAATCACATGATATAATTCATTATTCATGTATATTTTAATATATCGGAACAGCGAATTGTAGTACCAAAAGAATATTAATATGAAAAACGAATTAATAAAAAATAAATAAATATAAAAAAATATACCTTTATATTTATTTCAAATAAACAAAAAAAAATTATATAGTTATTATCAATATATATATGAAGTATACCTTTACATCAACCACAATAAATTAATTAAAATCTGTAAATTATATTAACTAAATAAATTAACTAAAATCTACAATTTATATACATGTACATTAAAATAAATGTAGAGAATTATATATATATATATATATAAAATTTTTTTTTTTTTTTATTTTTCATTTTATTTTATTTTGTTTCTAAGTAAATGAATAAGTAATTAGTATTATTTTTTTATTTATTGTATTTTTTATCTATTTATTTATTTTTTATCTATTTATTTATAAAAATAGCTTAACTGCATAATTAATTAAAAATTAATTACATATTTATTTTAATTTTTTTTTTTTTTTTTTTTTTTTTTTTTTTTTTTTTAGAAATTATTATTTTAGAAAAATTTTTTTTAGAAGCCACTTAAGAATTTATAATCATCGATTATCATCAGAATTACAGAAAACTGTAATTAATACACCTGATATAGGCTATTCCTTTTCCATCAACCTTCCATGGACCTGTAAAAACAGTCCACATTAATTAGATTTAATAACTTAAATATTTTAAAAAATGTATATATAAGCTATTCTTTTTCCTTCAATCCTCAATGGACCTGGAAAAACAGTTCATAACAATTAGGTTTAACAGATTAAATATTTTAATACGAAGAGAGAAAATTGGAATACTGGAACACTATAGAAAGTGAACCTGATGTTTTATATTGCTTTAAATTGGATATACAGTAACATTGGAAATGTATAATTAATAATATCATATAGTTTTTACATATTATCATTGTAATGAATCGTTTTTTTTTACTTTAGCCTTTTTTTGTATACGTATTTTTCTAAAGTATTATTTAAACTCTCATGTAGTTATTCTATTGTAAAATGGAAATATAGGAGATTGATTCACTCCAAAGCTTATATTTAAGATTTTATTTAATGGGTGAGAATCTTTTTATTGTCATTCACAACTAACATTTTATTTACCTTTACATTTTAGTTAATATATGATTATTCTACAAAAAATTATTACGGTAAACAGAGCTTTACTAATAGAATAAAAAAAAAAAAACTTTAAAAGATAAAAAGTTTATTTTTATCTTTTAAAGATTTACAAGATAAATTAATTTAGAGTAACCTTGATAACTGGTTTATTCTTACGATTAACGGTTCACCTATTTCATAGACCAGAGGTACATAAGTATGACGGATAAAATATCAAGTGCTTATTTTGTTGATTATCCTTCATCTGATCATAAATCGTTTGTAGTTTATTGCAAGAAAACTACCACAGATAAATCAATTTCGTTACCAAAGAAATTTGTTAGGTGGGACAGGTATAAATGTCTTGAACGTAAGAAAGAAATTAGTGATCACAATAAATTTGAGTTTCTTAGTGAAGAATTAGGAAATAGAGAACATTCAAAAGATTGTATAGTTGAAAAGGTCATTAACACTACTAATTCCATTGCTAAAGATTTATCAATTATATCATCAACAGAAATCAGAAAAACGATGTTTAGAATGTCCTGCAAAATTTATTGTCTTCAAAAGGTAAAACATAAAAAATATAAACAAATTAAGTGTTATAAATCTGCAAGTGATTCCAATGAATTTGTTAATATAGTTGACTCATATAATAGACTATGTGTATTAATTCATAAAAAATTCATAAAAAATGTAACGAGTTTAGGAAAAAAGAATATATATATTGGATTAAAATTGGACGTTTGTTAGCTCTTAGAAATGATAGTAAAAAAGCATGGAAATGGATAAAAAAAGAATGAAAAAATAAATCAATCTTTCACGGTCTTTCATCCTATTAAATGCAATAACAATGAACTTTTTTCTTCTGCAGATGAAAAATTAAAAGTTTGGCATTCTCATTATAAATTTTTTGGGTCGGATTCTTCAGGTCATAGTCTCTCTAAAGATTTCTGGAAAGATTCTGATGCACTAAGGAATTTGGGAAGTCCAAGGCAACAAGAATGGGAAATTAACCAAGGTATTAGTGATGAAGAAATTTAGCGAAGCAATTTCATCTACCCCTAACTTTAAAGCTTGTGGTCCTGATGGTATTCCAATGGAGTTCTTTAAAGCTTTGATTCCTGGTAAAGATGATTCGGAAGAATCTAGTGAAAATAATAGTAATTTTTCATCTACCCCTAACCGAGTAGAATGTATAAGTCTTTACACTTCATTTAGTATTATATGTGAGAGACGAAAATTTGAAAATAAGGATACTTACCTTGCTTTTTTGGACCTTAAAAAGGCGTATGACTCAGTTCCCATATATAATGTATTAATGAAGATTTATCATATAGTGAATGAATAATAAAATTAGAAAAGCATTTTATTTCATATAAGGATTTCTTAAGAATCCTCATATTCCTATTCATTATAAGCGAATATTATTTTCTGCTATAGTTGAATCTAACAAAGAAAGAACAAAAAATACTCAGATATTAGTTAATTCAGAATTATAAAGAATTGAAAGATTTTCCAATAGGAATAGCTTTATATTTCTTTATTATGTTTCAAAGAACTTAATATTCTTCCTCTATTGGCGAAATGTGCGATTGCTCAGGTAAGATGTTTTAATTAATGGAAAAACTCCAATCGTATTATTTCTGTTTTAATTAATTTTTTTTGTAATGGCTAAAATAAAATATAATTTGAAACTTTTAGTGATATAATAATATTAAAAATAGTTTTTTTTTTTTTTTTTTTTTTTTTTTTTTTTTTGTTGTTGTTGTTGTTGTTGTTGCTTTATTTTGATTGTACATAATAAAATTAAATAAATGGATAAATAAATAAAATTATAATAATGAAATTTTAAAACATTTCTTGTTCTATTTATAATTTAATTTAATATAATTATTTTATATATTAAGTAATTATTTAAAAAGTATATTCATTTAAATTTATTAAATATTCACTTTTTTAAAATACAATGATGATAATCAATATGTTAATCTTTTTAGACACAAAAACAAGAAAATTAAAGATTTATTTCATTTTACGATAATTAAAAAATGAATAAATATTAAAAATATTAAATAATAAATATAAGTTAATATATATTAATATATATTATAATTTATTCATATTATAATAATTATTATTATTATTATTATTATTTATTAATATTATTATTATTACTATAATAAATGTTGACTGCACTTATAATTTAACTATATATTTAATTTATTTATTTATTTATAATATTTATATATATTTATGTGTATTTATTTATTTATATTTAATTATTACTTTAATATATATGTATTATGACCTATAATAATATGCCTAATGGAAAATGGTATACAAGGTGTATATAAGTAATTAAGTCACATGTTACTACATGCGTTTTCCATAACATAGAATAAATTAAAATTTAATTAAATAAATATTAAAAGATAATTAAAATAAATTTATAAAAGATGATAGATCTAAATTTAATAAAGCTAACAATAAATATAATATATAGAAAGATAACAAAAAAAAATAACAATAAATACTAATAAATATTAATAATATTAATAAATAAATAAATAAACAATATTAAAAATAAATAAATAAATAAATAAATAAATAAATAAATAAATAATATTAATACTAATAATTAATGTTAATATATATTTATTTATTTATCTTTATAGATATTGAATATTGAATATCTTTTTAATGGAAGTTTTTCTCTAATATTAATGTGACCTATGACAATATAAATTAATCCACACATATTATAATATTTTCATCAAATAAAAATATACAAAAATATCTTTTTATTAAAAATTATACAATTACTCTATTATTATTTTTAAAGAATAATAAAATATAATATATATAAATACAATAAATAGAGTATTGTATCATATTTATATAAACAACATTTACAGATTTTGAAAAATGATAAATTTTTAATTTTAAAAGTTATAAAAAATAATAAAATATCATTAAAAAAAAAAAAAAATAAAACTTCTTAATTAAATAATAAAATAAAAAGATAAATTTAATACGTCATATTGGAAAGATATATAAAAAAAAAATTTGATGATAATCACAAATATGAAATTTGTTGTTGCATTTCTGTAATATTAGTCGATATTACGTGTAATGTAAATCAAACACAAAAACATCACCATCAATTTTTATTTGCAATATGTTAAGAAATTTATAGTACTTTTTCTGCTCTTTTTAAAAAAAAAAAAAAAATTAATTTTCCGTAATTTACTATAACAAGAAATTTTCATTTATAAATGTTGCACAGCATATAAAATAAAAAAAAAATATAAGAATAAAAATAAAAATAAATAAATGAATAACCAAATAAATAAGTAAATAAATATAAAATAAATATATAAATAATATATAAATATATAAATAAATATATAGATAATACAGATAAATAATTTTTTTTATTTATAATTTATAATAATAATATATTATTAGTATATATTATTATATCCAATCATAATAAAGTTAGTATAAATTTATATTATATATACTTTAAATATTTTTTTTATTATATATTAAGTATTATTTAATATTTCTTTTTTATCATCCACACTTTTTTTTTTTTTTTTGGATAATTTAACTTCAATAATCTGTAAAATTAAATACTAAAATATATAGTAATTTATAAAAAATTTAATTTATTTATTTATCAGTTTATTATTATTCATATAATTTATATATATTTAATATATATTTTAATTTATTTATCAATTATTTTAATACACAAATTCACTATAAATAATATAGAACTTGTAAATTCTTTTTTTTTTTTCTTCAATTATTTCAAAGTAAATAAAAAAAATTTAAAAAAAAAAAAGAAAACAAAAAAATGGGTAAAATTGCAGTTCTTGGAGCTACTGGTCATTTTGGTGGAAAGACTATTGATTACCTTATAGAACGTGGTGTTAGTCCATCAGATATCATTGCTATCTATCGTAATGAAGAAAAGGCTCTTCCACTCAAGGATAGAGGAATTGAAATTAGATATGGTGATTATTCTGAAGATTCCTTTTCACCAGCTGTTTTCGAAGGTGCTGAAAAATTACTTTTCGTATCTAGTAGCATTTGGACTGAATTTGAACGTATTCAACAACATGTAAAGATTCTTGATAATGTTCGTAAATCTGGTATTAAACATATTGTTTACACCAGTATGGCTAATCCAGATCAATCTATCTTTATTCACGAACAAACCCACATGGCTACTGAATATGCCATTAAAGCCACTAAAATCCCATACACTATTTTACGTAATACTTTTTACTTGGAAGTTTTCATTGTTCAAAAAGATTTAAAACGTTGTGTTGATAGTGGTATTTTCTATAATATGGCTGAAGGTAAAAAAGTTAATTTAGTTACTCGTGATAATATGGCTAGAGCTGCTGCTGTTGTTTTAACAACTGAAGGTCACGAAAACAAGACTTACAACATCACCGCTCCAAAAGCTTATTCCTACCAAGAAATTTGTAATGCTTTATCTGAAGTTTCCGGTAAGAAGATAGAATTCGTTAAATCTACTGGTGAAGAATACTTAGCATACTTAACTAAACTTGGTATTCCAGAAAAGTTCCAAATATGGGATTCTCTCTATGCCCAAGTTAAATTTGCATGCGGTTGGGCTGAATTAGAAAGTCCAGATTTAGCTAACCTTATTGGAGAAGAAAATATCACTACTCCAAAACAACTTATGGAAACTATGGATTTCAATTAAATCAATTACTCTATAAAAAAAAATAATAAAACCATTTATAAAACAAAATAAAATAAATGTGAAAAAAAAATAATATATATATATCACACAACACAATTCAAAAATATTTAACAATCAATTGAAATTTAAAAATAAATGTAAAATGTAGAAAGTTATTATTAAAAAAAAAAAAATATGTATAATAAAATAAACAATAAACAATAAACAATAGAAAATAAACAATAAACAATAAACAATAGAAAATAAACAATAAACAATAAGAAATAAAAAAAAATAAAAAATAAAAAATAAGAAATAAGAAATAAAAAATAAAAATAAAAAATAAATAAAAAATAAAAAATAAACAATAAAATAATGAAAATAATTATAAATATTGCAATGGTTTATTTATGTTTACAAATATTAATTTTTATGTTTATTATTATTTTTTTTTATGTATTTTTTATAATAATTTATAATGTTTTATCATTATGATTATTTAATTAATATTTATAAACATTAACATATAGGATTATAATAATTTCTATTATTTATTATTATTAATTAATTTATATTATTGGTTAATAATGGTCAAAAAATTATTTTTTTTCAAAATAAAAGGATAAAAAAGGAAAATATATATAAATATCAAATTGTGTTTCAGATGAATATACATATATACATTTATAATTTTTTTTATACAATAAAAAAAAGAAAAATAGTTATGAATTATATTGTTTATAATGAAATATTTAATTTTATTATTATATTACTTTAAAAAAAAGTAGAATTGTATTGAAATAATTATGTTTTAATGAGTAAAAGCGCCTTGTACTTTTTTATTACATTATATTATATAAATAAATAACTTAAAAATATTTAAAAATTATATATATAAAAGTGTATATTTCAGGTGTTGAAAATATTACCAATTTGTTTTTGTTTTATAAATGTTTCTATTTTTATAAAATATGTATTATTTATTGTATTATCACAGAATTTCAAAAGAATGTGATAAATATTTTAGATTATTATCCACATCCCTTTTTTTTTTTTAAAAAAAAAAAAATAATAATAATAATATTAAAGTAGTTGGGCATTGAATTGGAAATTTTTATCTTATTACATCACCACCTTTTATTATTATTACTATTATTATTGTTACATTCCATAATCATGTCAATGATTATTTATCTAGAGAGATAGAAAGCTGTTTATCTTCCAAGAGGGCTTCATGGTTATTAACTCCTTCTTCTATTAAATTATTAATCATTGCTTTATTACCTTTAGCTATGGAAATTTCTAAAGCATTATATTCATTTCTAAAATTTTAATTCATACTTATTGTTCTATAGCTAATATTAATATGAAATTTCACTTTTTCTATATTATTATAAAAATCAATAAATAGTAATAATAAGGACAATTTATTTTGAGTTTTATAATATTTTGCCTCTACAGGATGTTCGATTAAATACTTTATTTCATAAAAGTCACCTTTATCGATTTCTTCATTCAATATGGTGTATAAGCGTTATCGTCATATAAGTTATTAAGTTTTAATAAATCATAAAAGGTTGCCTTTCATTATTATTATTATTATTATTGGATAGTACAATAAAAATGGAAAAATTTAATTTGATTCAATTTTTAATTTGAAATAGTTCATATTATTATTTTTTATTATAAAAATTTTAAATTAATAGAAAAACCTGTTTTCTTTTAAATATTTATAAAAACAATCAATACCAAATATTAAAATAATTATTTATAATTAAAAAAAAAAATGAATATTTAAGTAACTTATTTTAATAATATATTATTAATAAATGTATATTATTAATAAATAATATGTATTTATAAATAATCTTTATTTTTTTTTCTTCATAATTTAATAATTCTAAACAACCTTTCCTTCTTGACTCATTAATAAAACTATGATTTATTATACTATTAATCCAATAATAAAAATAAACAAAATAAAAATTAATTAATTGGATAGATACATAAATAGATGGTTACATAAATAAATATAAAATATTATTAATTAAAATTATATTATTCCTAAAAATTAACATGTTCTTTTTATCATTTTTTGATTTTTCTTTCCTAAATTTTAAATTATAATATTTAAAAAATGTAAGAAAATTAAGTTCTAATATAAAAAAAGAATTTTTTTTTCTTTTGAAAAAAAAAAAAAAAAAAAAAAAAAAAAAAAAAAAAAAAACTTTTGAATTTCAAAGCAAAGATATGTATTTATATATACATGTATATATTTATGTTTTTTAACTTGCATATATATAATATATTTTAAGTAATTTTTAAAATAATATTTTATTTTATATATTTTATTTATTTTTTTGTTCTATTTTTTTTTTTTTAAAAAAAAAATTAATTAATTTTAGTATTTTATTACATTCATATTGTATTTATTTATTTTCTTTTTATTATTTCATTTTTATAATATATAAATCCAAATTTACTTTATTTATAATTTTTTTTATATTATTTTATTTAAAAAAATTATAAAAAAAAAAATTCTTCTTATTTATTTATATATTTAACATATTTTGGTAATACCACACTAATTTCCATTTTCTGCCCCCCAACTACCATATTCGTTAACAAAGAATTCTACATGACATTTGGAGGTACAACATTTGTAATCTAACTTACTGGTTCTAGCAGGAAGTTGAATCAATAATACCATGCCAGTCTCTATTTTCAATACTCCAGCTGGAGTGGAACTTTTACAATAAGGGTAACCTAATTTGGTAGATAAAAACTAGTCCTGCTTGGAATAAGAAATTATCTCATGAATAGCATTTATAATTTTAAACTTAAAAGTGATTTATTTAATCTTCTAACATTCTGTAACCTCTCCAAAGAACATAGAATTCTTTCTGATTATATCATTAATATTAAGAGGAATATTACGGATAATTAAATTTAAAAATTTGATTCATTCCATCGGTGAATGCTTTTTTTAAAAAAAAAAAAAAAAGATTATTAATGTGGCTGATCTGAACCTTCTTACACTCCTTCCTAGCCACCTGTGTACATTAAAGATAAAGTAAGTAATGCTCTTGTATCTCAAGAAGTTCCTCTCAATCGTTTTGCAGAACACCATGAAGAACGTTTTTTTAATAAAATTATTGGAAAGGAATAGTAAATAATTCTTCTTTTCCTCATTGGTTATTAATCAACCAATTTTAATGTCAGAAATTCATTCAACTGTTCTTTCAATGAAAAATAACAATGCATCTTATCCTCTTCCTTCGGAATGGAAACAATCAGGGAAGTTACTATCCCAAGTTTTAATTAAAATGTAAAAATAAATGCTTTTCATAACTGGAATAAGTAGCCTCTTGATTAGAATCATCTTTAGAAGAGGTGCTACTCTCATAATTAATAAATACTTTAAAAAAAATTCAGATGGTGTACCATTAGGATCTTTCAGATTGCAATAATTACCATGGTATTTCATTCATTAATGTAGGTTTAAAGATTCTGTCAAAATTTTCACTAAAAGAATTTTGGATTATTCTTTTTCTTATGGAATTTATAATTCAGAATAGTTTGGTTTTAGCAATAAAGAAGAATGCATCAATTTATTTGCCTCCATTCATGAAATTTTCTTATAGAAGGAAATTTATGATCAATTTATCTTTTTTTGTTTTTCTTGACCTCAAAAAAGCTTATGATTTAATTCCAATTTATAATATACTTAACAAAAATTAATAACATTGTCATTCGTGATAGGTCATTTCTAATATTTATCTTACATCGAAAGCTAGTGCAAATTTAAATGGTAAACATTTAAAAGTATTTCCAATACATCGTGATTTTCGCCAAGTGTGTCCTTTATTATCTATTTTATTTATTACATTTATCAATGATATATCTGATGAATGCAAGAGATATGGTGTCATTACTGAAAATACTTTTTTTTATTCATATTTATATTTATATGGCAATATTTATTTATTTAATAATAATGATTAATTAAATATGAAATGAAAAAGTTCTGTGGCGGCCTATGATGCTACTGATATTGTTTTGTTGATCCCTACCTAAACTCTCTCTTAAGAACCTTTTAAACAAAACTCATGATTAGAATATCAAAAGTGAAATAACCTTTGGTATCAATAAATTCGCTACACTTGCTATTATATTAAAGAACCTTATACATTCAAGACATAATGAAAGTCCTATATTTAATTATGGTATGAACCGTCTACCAAGCACTAATCAAATATACATATCTTAGAATACCTTTCAATGAATCTTTGAATTTTTATAACCAGTTATTACTAAAATGAATAGTAAAATAAATTATACAGTTAACTCTTTCTTTAGATTTTTAACTAAAAAGAAACGTACATTTCTACTTTAATCACTTATATTCTAATTTCCTTTGTTCTTAATTCATTTTCTTTACTTTACACCTTTACTAGGATCTAATAAAAAGAACATTGAAAAATCTCAAGCTTCTTTTAATTGATTTTTTTTTTTTTTTTTTTTTGATGTTTTTAGGTTTAAAAATAAGACTGCTATTACTACTATTTATAATATGTAGTATGACTAAAGAACTATTTATACTTCCTATAACTAGTTTTTAGAGTGATGATTCAATGCTTTAAAAAAAAAAGTGGAAAGGGTCTTCTTGTATTATTTCTTACTTAGTTAAAAAATAGACCAACACTTTTACATAATTCATGGATGAAAAAAGAATGGAGATTAACAATACGCAAATTCAATAATAAACTTCTTAGAGAAATAAGGGAAATTTTATTAGGAAAATGTTCATTATATATGTACTCCTACCATTAGTACAATTAAATACAAGAAGTTAAAATTTGATTTTTAAAAAATTTATTCAACGTCTATCACTAAAATATTCACAATTTTCTCGTGTTTTTTTTTTTTTTTTTTTTTTTTTTTTTTTTTTTGGATTGGACGAATTAAATGTCGAATCAAATTTAATGTGAAATCTTATGTTAAAAGTAAAATTGGTATCAGAAGATTGCTGAACATGTTACCCATGTTGTAGTGAAAGTAATGGCATACCTAGTTTTACACATTGGATATTTGTATGCCTTAAATTTGAAAGAATTTAGGCAACAATTCATTCAATTTGTTGATGAAATTTTTATTAATATTTTTCTGAATGTTCATAAGAAATCATTGAATATTCCTGATGATAAAAAGGAAGATTTTAATATTAATATTAGTTTCTAGGTATTGTGTCTCCTTCTTGGTAAAAATGCGGTATATGAAATTATAAAGATCGAATCGGGGGGAGGGGAAAGAAGACGTTTTATTAATAATATCTTTCAATCATCTTTCGAGAGATAGTCTTCTATCTCGATTTTATATTTTGTAGGGCCTGCAGAATGCCTTATTAATTTTTTTTTCCTATAGTGATTAGTGATTTTTACCAACCGCTCTCAAGAGTGTCGACATCGAAACGATAAAGGTAATGAATAAATTCTGATACAGATACTAATGATAATTTTTATCCGCATGGAGTTATCATGGTTAAATGAAAAAGAATTTGAGGCCATTTCTCGTCGAAAACTCGAAATGTAATTTTTTTAATATTAATATTAAAAATTTTTATAAATTTTATTTTAATGTATTTTTTTAATAAATATTATTAAATACAGTTGTAAATAATAAATAATAAAAAAATATTTTAAATTTTATTTATTATTAATGTATAAATCTAAGTAAATTAGAAAATTTCATAATAATAATAATAATAATAAAAGAATTAAAAAATTAAATATATATATATAAATCTTTTAATAATAATAATTTTTTTTATATTGATTTTTAATATACTTCACAATTTTCCTTCAATAATATAAAATATATATATTTATATATATACATATTATGCTTTTTAACTTTTTATAATTTTATACTTTTTTTAATATACATATAAATTATCTTTATTAATATTTCATTCTATATATATTTTCATTTTATAATATACTATTTTAAAATATCAAAATTGATATATTATTCTTCATTGAAATAATTAGTATATAGAATAGAATCATTAGATTCATTTGAATATATAAAAGCATATATTAATATTAATATATTATATTAATTTAATTATATATTATTAAATATAAATTAATTATTAAAATTTATAAGTTTTGATTATATAAAATATATAAAATATATATAATAAAATAATAAAAATAAATAATAATAATTCTTTAATAAATTTTTATATTATAAATTATAATTATAATAATTAAAATAATTTTTATTTAATACTATTCAATTAAATAATAATTAAAAAGTATAAGCCAATAAAAATTAAATTATATAATTTTATTTATTTTATTTTATTTTATTTTTTAATTTTTTTTTAATTTTTTTATATTTTTTTTTATCAATATTTCTTTATTTATAAAAAAAAGTAATAATAAAAATATATTTAATTGTAAATGTGTAATTCGAAGTAAATTAGAAAATTTCAAAATAATAATAATAATAAAAGAAATAAAAAAAAATTAAAATTTAAATTAAGGAAAATTAGGTACTAAATAATATTATAAATTTTAAATGTATTTGAATAAATTCCTTTAATTACAAATTATATTAATTTAATTTATATATATATAAAATATAAAAGACTTTTTTTTTTATATTTTTATAATTTTTTATATTTATTTGGAATAATTTTTCATTATTATTTTAAATAAATAATTAAAATAGAATACATATACTAAACAAAAAGCAATAAAAACATTATTAGAATGAATTTTTAATTCTTATAAAATGAATATATAAATATATTCTTTAAAATAAATCATTTAAATATAATTCATAAAGAAAATAATTAAATTATTATTATTATACAAACCATATTATAAAAGCAATATACTTATTTTCAAATTAATGTAAGTTGTTAAAAAATAATAAATTATAATTCTAATAATAGTTTGTTTATATTAAAAAAAAAAAATGTTTTTACAATTTAATTTTATTTTTTCCAATAAAAAAAAAAAAAAAAAAAAAAAAAAAAATTTCAATATATTATCAAAAATATATTTTATTATCAATATATTATATAAAATCATCTTATTTATTTATTTATTTATTTATTTATTTTGTTTACTTTATAGTTATATTTCAAAATGGTAAGAATAAGTATACATTTAATGAATATATTAAGTTATTAATTATAAAATATATATGAATATATAAAAAAAGTAAAAAAAAAAGAAAAAAGAAAAAAAAAAAAAGAAAATATAATTAATTTATATATAAAAGTCTGACTCTAATACTCAAACAGGATGTGGTTCATTTTTTGCTGGTTTTGCCATGATTATGGTTTCAGAAATTGGTGATAGAACGTTCTTAAGTAATTGTGTTATGGTATATATTAATATATTAAATTATTCATACGCAGTATTCCTCATTTATATTAAAAAAAAAAAAATTTAATTTTAATTTTTTTAATTATTTAATAAATGAAATAATTTATATATATGTATATTCAAAACAAAAAAGGCAATGAAACATGATAGAAAACTTGTATTCTTTTCAGCCATGACTGCTTTATCTCTAATGGCTGTTCTCTCAGCTGTTTTAGGTTATACGTTACCAGCACTTTTATCAAAAAAATATACCCAGTATATAGCTATTATATTATTTGTAGTATTTGGTGTAAAGATGATAATGGAAGCTAGAGAAATGTCTCATAATCAAGCTGAGGAGGAATTGGAAGAAGTTAATAAACAACTTATAGTAGATGATGAGGAAGCAATTAATTTAGAAGAATTAGAAAGTGGTGGTCAAGTTGCTGAGCCAGTTCGGAAGTCTTCTGGTTTCATTAATCTAATTAATTACATTTTATCACCAACTTTTGTTAAAATATTCACAATTACCTTTATTGCTGAGGTAAAATATAATATATATTTTAAAATATATATATTATAATTTATACATAATTTTTTTTTTTTAAAAAAAAAAAAATATTAATAAAAATAATAATAATAATTATAATGATAATAAATTTATATTAAATAATTAAATACATATTTATTATTTAATTATTCAAGTGGGGTGATCGTTCACAAATTGGTACTATCATTTTAGCTGCTTCATCTAATGTAAATATTTGATATTAGTAATAATAATTAGAATCGATAAAATTTTAAAATATTTATATATATATATATATTATTTCCTTTTTTTTTTTTTTTTATAAAAAAAAAAAAAAAAAAAAAAAAAAAGAATAAAACAAATTAATAAAAAATTAAATATATAAGTTTATGTATTATTAATATAAAATATTTTTTTTTTTTTTTTTTTTTTTTTTTTTTAGTATCCATTTAATGTTATTCTAGGAACTATTATCGGTCATGGTATTTGTACAGCTTTAGCCGTTATATGTGGTAAATTATTAGCACAAAAGATTTCAGTAAAGACAGTTACTTATATCGGAGGTTGTCTTTTTATACTGTTTGGTGTTTATACCTTATTGGAAGCAATCTTTTGGCCAGATAAAGATGAAGATATATAAAAAAAATTTTTTTATTTCTTTGTCTTGTGGTTATAAACATTTTTTTTTTAAAAAAAAAAAATATATATATATATATATATATTTATTAATTTAAAAAAAAAAAAAAAAAAAAAAAAAAAAAAAAAAAAGAAATTATAATAAAAAAAATAAAATGAAAATAAAAAATGAAAATAAAATAAATAATTATAATTAAATAAAAGATAATAGAAATAAAAATATAAATAAAAATAAAATAAAATATTTTAATTTTAATTGAATATACACTAGCCCAACAATTAATTAATGACTTAATAAAATATCTTATTTATCAAGATTAAATTTATAATATTAATATCTTATTTATCAAGATTAAATTTATATTTAAATATTATTTTTTTTATTTAATACTTTAATATTAATATCTTATAACTTATAACTTAATAATTTTAATTTATTCTTTATTTAGTCTGTATAATTTCATATTCATATTTATAGCTATTTTTTTTTTTTTTTTTATATATTTATAATATGTATATATTTATTCAATATTACTGGTAAAATCTTTAGGAATCAAGAAAAATGTCTTAATATTTACAATACAGAGATAGATGGTTCTCCTCTATAGGATAGAATATACTTATTTATCTCATATTGCAATACTAATTTTAATATATTAAAAAAAAAAAAAAAGCAATATAGAAATTCATAATTTACTATTTTGTGGTGTATTATATGATTATATTATTTAATATATTATATTATGTCCTTTTTTTTTTTTTTTTTTTTTTTTTTTTTTCTAAAAAAAATGTATTTTAATTAAAAAATAAGTTGATCGCATATTGTTTAAATCTATTATTTGTTAAAGTTTATCTTAATTAATGAATATTAGATCACCTTTATGACCATAAAATTTTTTTTAAAAAAAAAAAAATTAAATAAAAATATTAAATCAAAAAACTTTTTTTTTTTTTTTTTTAATTTTATTTAATAAAATATTTAAAACGATTAGTAAAACATAGTTTTACTAATACTACTATTATATTTATTTTATAATTAAAATTATATTTAAAAATTAAAATAAATATAAAAATATATTTAATTCTATTATTATTATTATTATTTTCTTTTATATATACATATGTATATAAAAATTAAATAAAAATAAATAATACGAAAAAAAAAGAACTTATTTAAATATAATATATTTTTATAATATTAAAAGAATAATATTATAAATATACATTATGTTTTTTTTTTTTTTTTTTTTTTTTTTTTTTTTTTTTTTTTTTTTTTTTTTTCGTTCGTTTTGTTGCTTGCTTGGTTGTTTACAATGTTAAAGTCTCGAATGAAATTAAATAATATTTAAATGTATGAAAAAATAAAATAAAATTATAAAATATATATTTTATTTTAATATAATTCATTATCTATTGATTTCCTTTATCTAAAGTTTACATATATATAAAACTCAATTTATTCAATATTAACAGATTAACAGTAATTCAATTTTTTTTTCTTATTTCCTATTTACAAAAAAAAAAAAAAAAAAAAAAAGGATATAAAAAAAAAAAAATATTTTAAAATATAATACATTATAAAACTATTTCTGTTATTTCTTTTTCTTTCTTTTTTTTTTTTTTTTTTTTTTTTTTTTTTATTCATTATTAATATTTTTATTACTTTTATTCTTTTCATTATTGTTTATACCTTTTTTTTATTCGCATTTAATTACTAATTTAACTTAATAATCATCAGTAAAGGAATAATTAATAGAATTAAATAAATCATGTTCAGAGAAAAAGTCCATATGTTCACGAACTAAAGGATTAGATAAAAGACTATTACTATCAGGACCTAATGGATTACCTAAAGTAGCTGTTGATGCTGCAATCGATGAAGTACCATTATTCGTATTATTTTCAGAATTAGTAATATTTCCATTACCATTACCTGATAACGAAAGTAAATAATTATAATCGGTGGTGGTGGTATTAGAATTATGATTAGAATCACTGGAAATACTTGTATTTGTTGAACTTTCTAGAGTGGTAATACCAGGTAAATGGAATGGTGGATTTATTAAAGATGGCATTTTCGTTTTTGAAATACCAATGGTATTCATTGTAAGATCAGAACTAGCAGGGTTTGCTCCATAAGTACTATTTAGGGAAAGATTTAAATAATTATTCATAAGACTCTTAGAGGATGGATCATCAGTATCGATTTTCATTCCATCTTCTTGTTGATCCAAAACTCCCTTTTTTCCAGTAATTGTTGAATTAGTTAGGTTTATACTACTGGCACCATTACCAGGATAATTAGAAATAGGTGTTATATAATCAGACATAATAATACTATCATTAAAACTACCATCTACACCAAAACTAGCATTAAAAGAAGCCGGATTAAGAGTAGTAGCAGTAGTATTAGTTAAATTATTCATTGTAGTTAGTAAATTATTTTGATTTAATGTATTTGTTGTAATATCTTGATCCATTCGATCAGGAGTAGGTGTTGTTATCGTTGATGAAGTAGAAGCATTAGAATTATTAGACAAAATTTGTAAAAGTTGCTTTATAAGTTGTTCTTGATTTTGACCTTTGTTTTGATTTAAAAATTCTTGTACAGGTTTGACAAGATCTGTAAGAATATTGGAATTAGTTGTGTTAGATGTGTTATTATTTTGGGGTAATGAGATTGTAGGCGGTTTAGGATTTGATTGTGCTTTTTTCAAAAGCTGTTCTAATTGCATTTTTTTAAGATCTACTAAACTCTGAATTTGAGAATAAAATGAATCGGAATTTATAACATCTTTAATTGCATAATTATTATTTTCTACTTTCTTAATTGTATTCTCAATACTTAATAATTGTTGCATCTTTTGTAAAAGTTGATCAGAATTTTGTAATGCTTCAAATGATAATTCATTAGTTTTATTTGTATTAATATTAGTACTTGTATTTGTATTTAAAGTATTACTAAATGCATCTAAAATTTGCTTAATATTAGTATCATTAAAGTTCATCATCAATGAGTCATTTGTATCACGACTTGAAGACGTAGGTATAATAATACTATCTTTACCAGATCTTTGGTTGTTATAATTTAAACCATTAGCTGTGGATATATTTGTATCTTTCACTGCATTTAATTTAGATGTATCAGTTTTACCTAATAAATTTACAGCAGAACTATTGGTTGCAAGAAGTGAATTACTATTTAACCCTAAAGAAGTTGCCATTGAAGCTAATGTAGTAGATTTGGTATTAAGGTTTAATGAAGTAGATGTCGGTAAACTTTGAGAAGGCAAAAGTGTTGATGATAAAGTTTTATTTACAGTCTTTAATGAATTTGATGTTGGAATAGACGCTGAATTTAAAGTAGATGATGTTGATGTTAATGGATTTGGTGCAATAGCATGCATCTTGGTATTTAAAGATGATAAATTAGCTGTTTTATTTTGATTTGGAATGTTGATATTACTTGGAATATCACCAAAAATTGCTTTTGCTGAACCTATAATATAAAATATAATTGAATATATTTAATATTTTTTTTTTTTTTTAATATTTAAATTTAAATATAATATAAATATAATATATACAATTAAAATTAACAATGTTTGTAACTAAAGAATAAAATTGAATATATAATAATTAAGATAATAACGTTTGTACTAAAACAAAACAAAAATTATATAATTAAAATAACTTGTTTGAAATATCTAAGGTATAAAAAAAAAATTAAAATAACATGTTCATAATATCTAAAGCATAAAATAAATATTATAAAAATTAAAATAACTAAAAAATATAAAATAGAAATTATAAAATTAAAATAACTTATTTGTATTATCTAAAGTATAAAATTAAATATTTAAAAACTAAAATTTTTCATTTGTATTAAAAATTTAACACTAAATATATAAATTTAAAATATTCTATTTGAACCAACGAATTAAATAATAATTATAATAATATAATATATAATACCACAGTTTTATGCAAAATTAAATTAATAAATCAATAGTTAAATTTTAAATAAAAACCAGTTATTTATAAAAGAGAATTTGTAAAAACTTACTTCTTGTACCCTTAACTGACGCTTCAAGTGAATTTTTAGAAAATTTTGTATCTAAAACATTATCACGTTTACCACTACGATTTCTTTTACGAATAATATCAGTTTTCATACTAATAGGTCTAACTACGCCATGTAATTTATAGAATAGACCACAAGCATTACATAATGATTCCCCGTTTGCATTTCTACGCCATAATGGTGTTTTTGTAGTACCACAATTTGAACAAACAATATTACCTTGTTCATTATTTGTTTTTTTAGAATTAAGACGACGTTTAACAGGCTTACCATTTGGTCCTATAATAATACCTTTTGTTTTTCCATCTTTTGATATAGATTTTGAAGTTGTACTACTATTATTGTTACTTGTAACATTTGAAGAAGTTGAATTATTATTTTGTGATGAACCTGATTTTACAGTGCCCGATTCAGCATTATTATTAATGATCATTGAATTAGAACTTGTAGGTAAGTTTGATGTTGAAAATGAAATTGATGCTGACTTAATTGGCAATGGTGGATTGCCATTAATTAACGGTTTTACTTTCGATTTATTTTGGGCACCTGAAGCCATAATAAATTGATCATTTAAAGAAGAAGATGGTGAAGTACTGAAAAAATTATTTGTAAGATTAGGAGAAGGCGATGTACCCTTAACGGTACTAACTGGTTTTATACCATTTTGTAGAGAATGACCTAATAGGTTTGCCTTATTTGTTGGATACTTATTAGTTGATTTAAAGAATTGCTTATTGTTTATAGAATTTGTAATTGATGAAGGAATATTTTTATCAGTTTTCATTGCATTTACATTTCTAGAAAGTGAATTTGCAGACGTAGTTGAAGTAGAATTTGGATTTGGTGAATTAAATTGGGTTTTAAAATATTCTAGATTTGTTAAAGGAAGTGACATATTATCATTTACTGCTAGATTATCAAATGCCATAAACTGTTTCATCCATTCATCACCATCTAAATTTGATGTATATGATGAAGACTGCTGAGAATTATAACTTAGATTATCATTAATAGTGGTGGTATAAGAAGAATAGCTATCAGCATCTGTGACACTATTACGGATATCCAAAAATAACGAATTGCTCTTCGTATTCCCTATATTATTCTTTGTATTATTTTCCTCCTTTTTAAAATTAAAATCAATTTTTGAAATGTCAAGAGGAACATTAATTGGCTCATTGAAACTATCTGTCATTAAGGCATCCCCCGGTATTACAGTTTTAGAATTCTTTTGAAATTAATAACATATATATTTATTTATATCATTATTTTTAAATTATAAAAAAAATTTTAATTATGGTAAAAGTTTTAAATCAATTTTATTTAAAAAAAAATAATAATAAAATATAATAAATATAATTTTTATAAAATTAATATTTTTAATATATATATTATAGGATAATAATTTATTGTAATATAAAAATTTAACTTTATTTTTTCCATTTCATATATTATTTTTTATAATAAACTTTAATTTATAATTTATATTTAATATATTATAATTTTTATATTTATATTTATTCAAGTGAAATTTACAATATATTTTAAAATAATTCCTTTATATTCATAATATATTAATAAAATTAAAATTATCTATATTGATAACTTTAAAAAATAAATTACAATTATATAAATATGTATTATATTTTATAATAAATAAAAAAAAGTATTAAAATGGTATTAAAATTAATATATTACTTACTATTGAAGTTAATGCTGGTAATTTATTATAATGACTTGTTCCTGTTTTATCAGTTAAAGTATTCATTTTTTGATTTTTAGATAGATTTGAACTTGTTGAATAGTCCAGAGAATTATTAGAATTACTTTTTGAAGGTATAAGAGTTTTCAATTCTGGATAAGATAAATCAGTTTTAATGTCTTTACGACAATTCATTATTCTCCAAGATAAATTTTCTAAACGTTCCCCATTTGGTAATAAGTCCTTTGATTTAGAAAAAAGTTTCCAGGCATCATAAGATTCACCTATTATTTGAGTTTTACTTGCAACGCTTTGAATTAGCATATCATTTAATACTCCAGCTTTTATTAATTTTTCCTGATAAATTTGTGAAAAAGGTTTAGATTTTGGTGTAGCATTACCTTCTGGTAAACTTTTACTCAATTCGTTATCTTGTTCTGAAATTTCTAATAGTAATTTTAATAGTACAGCTTTTTCATTGTTTTCTGCAACTAAAGCCATTGTGTTTATTAACTTTCTTTTTATAGATTTATATAAATTGTTATTAACTAATATTTTTTTTAAAAAAAAAAAAAATACCAATGAAAAATAAATAAAATAAAGCTACTTCGATATTAAATATAAATAATCTATTAATTTTATTGTGAATTTATTTATTTTTATAATAAAAAATAAATATATTTATAAAATTAATTTTAATTTTGTTTTCAATTATAAAGAATAGGTATAATTTTTAATTGTATTGAATTTTCTTAAAATATATTTTAAAACAATATTACTATAGTTTCATTTTATAATTTATTTTATCTAGACAGTACTAATAATGTTTTGGTTTTTTTTTTTTTTTTTTTTTTTTTTGTTTAAAAAAGTTAGGAATTTTAATTATTTGATAAAATATAATTCTAACGTATTATAATTAATAACTATTGAAAAAATTTATTTAAATAATTATAATTTTGATATAATAGTCCTTTTTTATTTTAAAAATTATATATATATAAATATTTATAAATTAATACCAAATAAAAAAAAAAATACAACTACTGATAATACATATAATATAAATTCTATTTAAATATTAAAACTATAATATATATTATTATTTTACAATTAATTTTACATATAATATTAAATATAAATTTTCTATTTCTCAATTTTACTGAATTATTTTTTTTCTATTTTGTTGTAAGTCCTGTTTTATTCTATGTTATTATTTATTTTTCTTCTTTAAATTGTATTTTAATATTTGGTATACCAAAATAAAAGGAAAAAAAATACTTTTATTTTAAAATATATGAGATGAAATTTATAAAATCTATAAATGTTTTTAAAATGTGATTATTTAATTATTATATAAACTATATAAATATATATAAAGAATAAAAAAATATTTATTGATTTTTATTTTTTCTTAATATTTTAATTCTTTAAATCTCTTGTTACTATTTCATTAACTTATTAATATTAAATTTATTTAATGAATTTTAGATTATAGATTTAAATTAAATTTATAAAACAAAAAAAAAAAATTTTTAAAATAAAGTATTAATAAAAATACAAAAAAAAAAAAAAATTTAAAAATAAAAATAAATAATATTCATAATTAATTATAAACTTCAAAATTTTAATATTATAAATTATATATTTATATTTATTTATATTTATTAATTATTTTTATTTATTTATTATGTATTTGTTAATTATTATTTTTTTATATATTTATTTAAACATTTTTTTATTATTAATTTATTTATTTTTTTATTATTTTATTAATTAATTATTTATTTATTTATTTACTATTTTATTATTTATTTATTTATTAATAAATATTAATTTATACTTCAATATTATCAAATATATTAATATTCAATTTAAATATATTGTAAAAAAAAAAAAAAAAAGAATTCAGAATCATTTTAACATATAATTAAATATAATTTAGAATGAAATAATATATTAATACACTTATTCATATATTTATATATATTAATTAAATCAATATAAATTTAAAATTACTCGATAATAAAACTTATTATGTCAAATTATTAAGAAATATAATTTAAGGTTATCAGTAACAGATATTTATATAATATTTAAATATTATCTATAAATTTTAACTAATAAATATTTATAATTAAATGTTACCAATTTTAATTTAAAGTTATCAATTTTATAATAATCTAATCCATAAAAAATTATAAATTTTATGTCATATATTATTATTACATTATAATATATTTTATAAAACAATTTAAAATTATCAAAAAAAAACCTTTATCTCTATCCAAAAGTTTTTTTATCATAAAAAAAATTACTGATAAAAGTTTTAAATAATAAATATTTAATACGTATATTATATATATAGTAAATTAAATTTTAAATAATAATAAATGTTTAAATTATTATTATATATTAAAAATTAAATAATTAAATAATAGCAAAACAAATTTTCAAATTTATAACATTATTAAATATATAAATATTTATATAATTCTTTCTATTCCTTTATTTTATTTTTAACATTTTAATAATTTAGACATTATAAAGCCATGCATGTCATATGATATGTGGATAAATTAATAGATTAATATTTTCGATAGAAAATTTATAATACAGAAAATAAAAACAAAATAGTACGAAATTATTACAATTTTGTTATTATTTTATTATTATTGTTATTTATGATTGCTATTTAATATTATTTATTATTATTATTATTTATTATTATTTATTATTATTATTATTTATTACTATTTATTATTATTATTATTATTTATTATTATTATTATTTATTACTATTTATTATTATTATTATTATTTATTATTATTATTATTATTATTTATTACTATTTATTATTATTATTTATAACTATTTATTATTATTATTATTTATTATTTATTATTATTTAATATTTATTATTATTATCATTATTATTTATTATTTAGCATTTATTATTAATAATTTTTTTTTTTGTTTGATATTAAAAAAAAAAAAAATTCCTTCAATTAAGTTAAAACCGGCTGAAATCCTTTTATAGTATCTATATATATATTAATTTATTAATTTATTTATTTATATATATAATTATTTATATATTTATTTATTATTAATCTATTTATTTATTTATTCAATTAGTTTTTAAAAAAAATATTATAATTATTATTATTATTAAATCATTTTTATTTATTTATTTATTTATTTATTTATTTATTATTATTATTATTATTATTATTATTATTATTATTATTATTATTATTATTATTATTATTATTATTATTATTATTATTATTATTATTATTATTATTATTATTATTATTATTATTATTATTATTATTATTATTATTATTATTATTTATTATTATTTATTATTATTATTATTATTATTTCAATTTAATTTTGTCATTTAAAATTTTTTCAATTGCACATTTTACACATATTATTATTATAATAAAATATAATATATTACAATTTCAGAATTTAGAAAATTAAAAATTAAAAATTTTAAAATTTCAAATTTCGACATTTAAAAATTTCACATTACAAAATTTCAAAATTTAATAAAAACTGTTATATTAATATATATTAAATAATTATAGAGATATTATGAATTAAAAAAAAATTATAAAAAATATATATATTTATTTTTATTTATAATTTATTAATAATTAATTATATTTAATTATGAAACAAAATAATAATAAATTTTTATTTTTATTATTCATTAAAAAAAAAAAAAAAAAAAAAAAAAAAGTTGAATTTCTCCTTTTTTCTTTTCTTTTCATAAAATATATATGCACCAAGTTGGTAGCATTAAATATTCTACTACCTTCATAGCAAATTTATGAATGTTTAATTTAAAATTCATTTATATATGACAAATATCAATTAGTAGTTTAGAACTTTATTTAGAAATAGTTACATATACGACAGAAAATTTATATAAAAGTAAAAAAGAAATATTTTACACTTATTTTTTTTTTTTTTTTATTTTTACTTGATGTTTTATTTATTTATTTTATAACATATTTATATTTATATTAATTTTAATAATACTAAATAGAATTATATAATTCTTAAATATTAATACTTTAAAGTAAAAAATAAAAAAAAAAAAAAAAAAATGAAAAATAAAAAAATAAATAAAAATAGTCCTATTCAATAAAAAATAATTCTATTTTTCCACATTTATTATTATAAAATAATAATAATTTTAGTAAAATTTAAATTTTACTACATTCCAAGGTAACAAAATAAATTTAATTTATCAAACCACAAAGCCAATATTAATAATTGAATTATGGAATAATAATTATATATTAATATTGAAATTTTATTAATAATTATTATTTATTATTTATTATTAATTATTTATTTATTTATTATCTAATTAATTATTATCTAATTATTTATTATTTTATTATTTATTATTTATTATTTAATTATTTAATTATTTATTATCTAATTATTTATTATTTATTATTTATTAATTATTATTTTTAAATAAATAAATATTATTATTATTTTTATTTATGTATATTTATGTTTAACAATAAAAAAATATATTTATTTATTTATATCAACTATTGTTTAAATAATTATTCATTTACTATTAAAAACTATTAAAAAATATCTTTAAATATTTTGAATATTTTAAATTTTTCGATTAGAAAATACTTTTTTTTGATATACATATATTTTTTTAAATATTAAAGTTTTGGCTTTTTACCACTCTATTTCTATATAGATTTATTACTCTACTTATTATTTAAAAATTGTATCTATACTAATTTCTTAATTATGAGATTAAAAAACAATATTAATGATGGTAATTTATATAATAAACGATCTTTTACTTTAAACATCAGTCCTATTTAATATATTATCCTATAAATTAAACTTTAATTTCATAATAATATTGTAATGTATTTAATTTAAGCTCCATAAATTTTGAATTCTTTAAAAACTTTAAAAAATACATAATTATATTTTATTAAAAAGCTTATTTTTTAATTTTCCTTAATACTATATTTTTTTTGTATTTTATATAAATAATAATATATAACATATAATAAATAGTAAATAATATATAATGGAATAATAAATAATTATATAATTGAATAATGAATAATTTAATAATACATAATAAATAATTAATAATTAATAATAAATAATAAATAATAAATAATAAATAATAAATAATAAATAATAAATAATAAATAATAAATAATAAATAATAAATAATAAATAATAAATAATAAATAATAAATAATAAATAATAAATAATAAATAATAAATAATAAATAATAAATAATAAATAATAATAGAAATAAATAATAAATAATAATATATAGAAATAAATAATAAATAATAATAGAAATAAATAATAAATTTATATATTACCAAAAATTATTTCTTCATTTGGTTTTTCCAGTGAAGATTGAAGGAAAAAAATGAAAAGACTCTTATTTGATGATTTTATTTTAATAAAAAAAAATAATAATGATAACAACTAACGAAGTTTCAAAAGAAGAAAAGTTTATATATTTTTTTTCCAAAATTTTAAACTACAATTTAATGTTATTTAATATATTTTTATTATTAAATATTTTTTTTTTTTCATTTTTTTTTTTCATTTTTTTTTTAATTTATGTTTTTATAAAAGAATAATAATAGAAAAGTTTAAACATTTTAATATTTTTTATTTCTTAAATTAAAATATTTTTATTAAAAATATTATTTAAAATATTAACATTATGTGTATATATATATTAATTCACATTAATATTTTATATAGCAACACAATATGTCTAAATTCAAATGAGAAAATATAAAAAATACTCAATTGTTATAAATAAATCTAATATTGAGTAGTGAAGTGTAATAATGTAATAATGAAACTTTTAAAGTAATTATTATAATAATAATGATATCATTTTAATCAAAAAAGTTTGTTAAAAAAAAAATATATATATAAAAATAAATCACCTTCTCCTTAATATGGATAAAATTCATGGGAAATTTATTTATTAATTCTTCTTCTATTTACAATAACAAAAGTAGTATAATTATTTTTAAAAAATACCTCATTAACCCAAGAATATCTAAAAATAGTAACAATATATTTTTTTGAGTTCATTTTTATGATAGAATTTAATTTATATATTTTTTATATAAATTAAATTCATTTGAAATTGTTTTTAAAATACATCCAAATTTTTTTTTTTTTTTTTTTTTTTTTTTTTTTTTTTTTTTTTTTTTTATTGTAGTCTTCATTATATGTAAATATTCTTTAATTAAATAAAAAATATTTTTTAAAAAATTCTTTTTTTATGTTGAAATGAAGAATCAATAATTTAGAATAAATTAATAATTAAATCTTGTATTCTATGTGTTTTTTTGTTTGTTTGTTTGCTTGTTTATTTATTTTGTTTGTTTTGTTTTGTTTTTGTTTTGTTTTTGTTTTGTTTTGTTTTAGTTTGTTTTAGCAAAAAAAAAAAAAAAAAAAAAAAAAAAAAAAAAAAGATAAATCTTAAAGATTAATAGAAGATTGAAAGTAATTTTTAATTAAATAAAATAAAATAAAATAAAATAAAAAATTATTATTATATTATTATTAATTATTTGTCTTTAAGAAAGTTTTTCATGATAAGTATAGCCAAAAAAAAAAAAAAAAAAAAAAAAAAAAAAAAAAAAAAAAAAAAAAATTAAAAAATAAAATATATATACAAAATAATAAGGTTAATTTTTTTTTTTTTTTATTTGACTGAAAAATAATGGGAGAGGGAAGTAGGATTAATATACTCTTCCTATTTATAATGTGATTATAAGTTATTACTAAACTTTAATTTTCTTTCAATCCCCTAGATAAGGCTAGTTTAGCACGGTTTTTAAATCTAATGGCAGTCATCTTGCCATTGACCTCTTTGAATCATTTTGAAGATGAGACAATGATACAATTCTCCAAGTTCGCCGTGGAATCAAAATATTAATACTTGACTCGTAGCCCTGAACTTTTAAATATGGGGAAAATCACAGAGGAACAAAACTCTAGCATTCTGACTAATATTCTGGCCTTAGTCCAGCTTCAATTATATACTCATTTACAAAATTCATTTAGTATCAATTGTTAAATGTAGTATCCCTTAATTTCCAGTAAAAAAAAAAAAAAAAAAAAAACCCATAAAGTGAAGGCTTAGAAATTTTGACATCGTCAGGGATGGATCAAGAAACTCAAAAACAATTGATAATATTTCAAGCAGCCAAAACACTTTTCTCAGAATAAGAAAAAACTTCTGAAATAAAACATATTCCCAGAATAAAAGGAAAATATCTTAATATTTAAATATATCTCGAAACTTCCTAATAATAGGATTAAACAAATTTTAAAAGTTATATGACAATAGACTAGACCATAATTAGACATATTAAAAAATTAAAAATGTAGTTATTGAAGATAATAATTATTTACTAATAATAATGGCTTTATCGTTCTTATAGCAGTAAAAATTAAGGAACTATCTTATTACCTTTTTTAAAAAAATATTTTTATTTATTTATTTTTTTTCTTTTTTTATTTTTTTGTTATATATAATATATTTTCAAACAACTTTTTTTTATTTTTTTAATTATATCAATATTATAAATCATATTACTTTAAAATTATCATGGTAATCCAAATTCTTTTTACATTATATTTTTCATGATCTAAAAAAGATTTAATAAAACATCTTAATAATATAATTTACTTTAACTTAAAAAATAAATATATTAAAAAAAAAAAAAAGGATAAACTAGTCCTTTTATCATTGAGATTCCCCAAACCTCAATAGGAGGCATAACTATCATTAGTTAAATGGTCCATATTATTCCAAAAGGGATCCAGCATTTACTTTCAAATAGTTAGTTTTCTGTAAATGTCCTTTATTACGATAATGGAACGGAAATCCATATTCATTTTTTGTTAAGTGTTGTAGATTAACCATAAAGTATGGATCATGAAGAAAGCATTTTATACTACTTATCCTTCTCCCTTTTTTTATTTTTTTTTTGTTTATTTGTTTTTCTAAATTCAATAAAACTATGTATTCAGAATTAAACCATTTGATATGCTTCTTAACCTAATACAAAAAAATAAAAAAAAAAGAATGATAATAAAAAACTTTATTATATATATATATATTAATCTTTTATCTTAAATATTAGTGATATGAATAATAAGAAAATTAATAAAATATTTTTTTTTTTTATATTTTATTTATATATAATCTTTATTAAGACAAAAATTTTTAAATGTATAAAAACATATATATCATAAAAATTACTTTTATATTAAATCCTTTGAAACTTTTTAAATATTGATTAGAAAAGAAAAGAATAAGAAAAATTCAGTTTTAATCATTCAAAAAAAAAAAAAAATATATATATATATATATATATAAAATAAACAACTATATTGATTATGATATTATATATGTATATTATTTATCAAAATATTAATATTTATAATTTTTGCTATTAATACAAAAAGTATTTGATATCTTATTATTTATTATTTAGCTATTATATTGATTAAATTAATATAGAACATTATAACTACATATATACATATATATATATATTGATTTAGTATATAATTAGTATGATGAATATTTCATGTTTTCAAGTAGTTAGGAAATCCTAAATGCTCAAAAAAAAAAAAAAAAGCATGACCTTTCCTTTAAGTATATAATAAATATTTATATATATTCTCAAATATTGTATTAGATAAGTAAATGCACAACAGAATATATTTATTTTATATATATATGATATATACACACAAAAATATTATACTATTATAATTATATATAGAATATGTAATATGCTGATGTTAATCAACAAATTAAATAACATATTCATACATTAATACTCAAACATAATAATTCCAAAATGTTAATATTCATTCTTGGATCGAAGTAAACTATTAAGAAATATACAATTTAGTAATGATATGAAAACACACATATTCATATTTGTTTAGCGCTTCCTATATTGTCACGATAAATAATGAAAATATAATATAATATAGGTTCTACTAAGGAATATAGAAAATAAAATCAATAAATATATAATATATACGTTTAAATGGCTGTTTCAGAAAACAACAATTTTACTTAAGGAAATCTATTAGATCGTATATTAACTGTATAATTAAATTTTAATTATTATTAGTAGTATCCTTAATTAATTATTAATATTATCTTTAATATAAAATATTACATATATAATAAACGGAACAATTAGTTATATATATATATAGATAGATATAGATATGATGTATAGGTTTATCTTTTGCCTTATAGTTATATTCTAATCTTATTTAATAATATTCAATTTATATATGATAATAAAATTATATTTTTATGTATATTCAATAAATTTATGATAGTTTTTTTTTTTTTTTTTTTTTTTTTTTTTTTTTGGTTTTATTACTAACAAAGATTAGCTATCCGTAAATTATTCTTTCCTCAAAAAAATTTTTTTAAAATATCAATAATAAAATTTCTATGATTAGATAAATTATTCACTCCCTTATTAATAGATAATAAAACTTTTAAATATGTTTTTTTTTTTTTTTTTTTTTTTTTTTTTTTTTTTTTTTCTTTATGTTATTAATATTATAATTCATAATATGACATTGTTCATCACATATTAGTACTGCCATGATTTTGCTTCTTCAGTTTAAAAATTATTTCAAATATTATTATCAATAATTGAAGTTCTAAACATAGCTTTTGAAAATAGTTTTCATTAAGATATTCGATTCCCGTTATTGTATATATTATTTTACTTTTTTTTTTCGCTGTTGTTGTTGTTATTTCTATTTTGTTTTATGTATATCTTCATAAGAAGAATTTATCAAAAAAAAAAAAAAAAAAAAAAAAATTCAACATTCTCTGATCTTAAGAAAACTTATAGCTCATAGTTTTTAATTTTAAACATAGAATATGAAATTATTACTTTGAATATAATAAAAAAAAACAGCATTTAATCCTGTTCAAATTCTCCTATATATATTTTTTAATATGTATATATATATAAAGAGAGAGTGTTAAAACTGCTCATTAATTTTTCAGTTTATTTAACTTTATAATAAATAAATTTTTAAATTTCTTTGATGATTAGTAATATTTCAAAAGGAAGCATATTTTTATATTTATTATTATTATTAATAAAAAAATGTAAAATGAAAGAGAACTGACATCCAAAATATTTATTTATTTATTTATTTATTTATTTATTTATTTATTTTTTTTTTTTTTTTTTTTTTTTTTTTTTTTTTTTTACAGTCACCCGAACTTTCGAACTTTAATCTTTACTTATTTATTCTTTTATTAATTACATGAATATTTTTAATTTTAATTTTAATATAAAAAATAAAAATAAAAAAAACACAGAATTAATAAAAAATAAATATTATTTGTCCAATTAAAACATAATAATATTTAAAATAGTAACGTGAAATAAAAAGTAATATTCAAAATAAAGTGTATAAAATAAATTCAGAAAATAAAATTCCTAGGCAACGAACCTCACCTCCGTTATTACTCATTCCGGATTAGGGTTTGAATTGACTATCTGAAAGAAATTATGGATTTCTCCTTCAGAGGCATTGGCCCTGCTGGCCTGTCTTAACTGTATTCTCAGC
>JACVTC010000003.1:2132500-2145000 GCA_016946835.1 Neocallimastix lanati (nom. inval.) | reverse complement strand
CCAAAATTCATCATATTAAATTTAGTCCATTCATTTACTTTCTTAAGCATTTTTTTTAACTTCGTTCTTGACGGTGCGCATAGAACAATATCATCTGCAAAGAGTCCACCACAACATCTAGATTCGCCTAAAGGAATTCCAAGTTCTGAAAAATCATTAAAAATGTCATTAATAAATAGATTGAAAAGAATTGGTGATAGTGGACAACCTTGTCTAACTTCTTTCTTAATATTAAAAGATTCCGAATATTGATCATCAATTTTAACACTGGCTTTGGAAGTCAAATATAGATTTTTTATAAATTGATAACATTTTCCTCTAATACCTAAAGCATCTAATTTATATAAAATATTACCTATTGAAACAGAATCATATGCCTTTTTTAAATCTAGAAGAACAAGGTAAGTTTCTTTATTATCATTTTTACGCCTTTGACAAATTTCTCGAATTGAAATAAATAAACTAACACATTCTTCTTTATTACAAAATCCAAATTGCTCTGGCCTAATAAAATTATTTTTAAGTCCATATTCCGAAATTCTTTTGGAGACTATTTTCGAAATGAGTTTTATACCATTGTTAATCAGAGAGATACCTCGATAATTGTCACAATCAGATAGATCATCTCCTTTTTTAGGAATAGATATAATAATTGCTTCATTCCATGTACTAGGAAATTCTCCATTCCAAATTCTCGAATATATCTTCTTTAAACAATTTAAACCAGAAGCAGAATTATTTACTGAATTTTCGTCATCCAGAGGAATTAAAGCTTTATAAAATATTATAAAAACTATATAAAAAAAAATATTACATTTTAAAAAAAAATAGCAAATTTTATATATATTATAAAATGAATATAATTTAAAATTAAAAAATAAAAAAGCTACACTTTACAAATATATAAATTTATATGTATTCATTTATTTATTTATTTATTTTACTTTTTATTTATTTATTTATTTATTTATTTATTTATTTATTTATTTATTTGTTTGTTTGTTTGTTTGTTTGTTTGTTTGTTTTTGTTTTTATTTTATTTTATTTTATTTTTATTTTTATTTTTTTTTTAAATTTATTAAAAAAAAATTATTTGATTTTATTTTGAAATATAATATAAAATAAATATAAAAAAAAAAAAAAAAAAAGATAAACTGATAAATTATTTTATTTATGTTAATAATAAAATATCAAAATAGTAATTATCGTTAAAATTATATTTTAAAATTCAAATATAATTTAAAATAAAAATAAATACTGTTATTATGTTGTTTCTTAATATTATTTACAGCAATCTTTCTATATTTTATTTTTGTTCTATTTTTAATGATTTTATATAAATTATAATTTTTTTTTAAAAAAAAAATAATAATAACTACTTAATTATTATAAATATAATAGATTTTATTACTTTTGTTGTTATTGTTATTAATGTTCAATTTTTTTTTTTTTTTTTTTTTTTTTTTTTGAAAGAAAAAATAAATATTATAATTAATATATTTGAGCTATTAAAATAATATCATTTTCAAATTACTCATTCATTATTGAAATTAATAAGATTATTATAATTTATATTATGATTTTATATTATGGGGTTTTTTATGAATTTAAAGAAAGGGGAAAATAATATATAAATTATAGTTATTATATTTATTCAGCATCTGATTTTGGTTCATCCGGTGGTAATTTTGATAACATATGAATATGTTCTTCACTTTTTTGAATTTCTTCATTAAGTAATACATTATTACTAACCAGCAGAGCTTTAAGTATCTCAATTTCTTTTTCTAACTTTTCAATCTTATATTCAAAAATTTCATGTGATCTAGTAAATGGATCTGGAAGAGCCGCATGATCTAATACCTTTTGGACCTTGACACCTCTTTGACGTACTACCTTACCAGGTATACCAACTACAGTGGAATGTGGAATAACATCTTTAATTACAACAGAACCAGCACCAATTCTACTGCCATCACCAATATTTAATGGACCAAGAACAATAGCACCAGCACCAACAACTACCCCATTACCTACAGTTGGATGTCTTTTACCCTTTTTAGTACTAGTACCACCAAGAGTAACACCTTGGTATAACGTAACATCATTACCAATATAGGTTGTTTCACCAATAACCACGCCCATACCATGATCAATAAAAAATCTTTTACCTATAACAGCTCCTGGATGCTATTAATAATATATTAAATACATATATTATTGTTATTATTATTATTATTATTATTATTATTAAAAATATAATTATTATTATTAAAAGTATTATTATTATTAAAATTATTATTATTATTATTAAAAGTATTATTATCATTATTATTTGTAGTAGTAGTAGTAGTAGTAGTATTAAATCTTTATAGTAATAGCACATTTTAAATATCAACACAACACTATAATATTATTATCATTTTAATCATTAATATTAAATATTATATATTTGGACGATGAAAATATTTATATTAAATTTTCTATTATATATAATATTCTACAACTACCTCTATTATTATTATATTTCTATAGTAATAGTAATTATATGACTAATAATAATATCCCAATACTATTTTTTAGGGTTTTATATATACATTTATAATATTATTATTTTTTACATATTTATTCTATATATTAAACTAATTATGAAAACCTTATTTTTATAAGATTTTAAATTCTCCTATATATTAATAACTATTTTATTTTATTATACTAAAATTTCCATTTACTACAATTATATTTTTAAAATTATTTTTTAAATAGTTCAATTTATATCTAAAAATATATGCACTACTGCATACAATTGATATTACTTACAATATCACAACCTGTCCAAAATCTTGATAAAAACGATATAATTCTAGCAATAAATAAGAAATTGTGAATCCATAATAAATGAGCAATTCTATGCAATATAATAGCATGAAAACCTGGATATAAGAGAACAAATTCTAAGAAATTTCTTGCTGCAGGATCACGTTTACAACCATATGAAACATCATCTATTATATCTTTTATAACATTATGACATGTCTCTAAAAAGTTGCCCTTTTTTTCACTATCTTTACTATTATTTTCGGGTTCTCCTGTAAAAAATTCTTCATTTAATGGTTCTTGTTCGCTTAAAAGTTCTTTTGTTTCTTGTAATGACATTTTTTTTTTTTTTTTTCTTATTATTTTATTTTATTAATATTTTGATATTTATTAAGTTATATATATATATATATATTTTTTTTTTTCAATTTATAATTATAATTATAAATTCCACTATTAATATTTTTAGTTTATGTTATAATGTTATATTAAGTATATTTCTATTAATTTTATTTAATTCTTTATATATATAATTTTTTTTTTTTTTTTTTTGATTTTCTTTTAGTATTCTTCAAAATATATTTCAATTCAATTATTAATTGCCTATTATTAATCTGCTGTTTGAAAAAAGGAATTTTTTTTTCGCTGGATATTATATAAATTTATATATTTTTTTGTTACATATAAACACTATAGATATTATAATTTTATATTGAAGTCAATTAAAATTTGTTAAAACATAAAATAAATATATATTAGTTTTTATAATAATTATTAATTTATGTTATTTTTATTTATTTACATAATATTAAAAAAAAAAATTCTTTATTATATATAATATATATATACAAATTTAAATGTTTTTTTTTTTTTTTTTAATTTGGTATATAATACAAACTTTTATATATATATATATATATTACTTTATTTTATAAACAACTTTATTATATATATATTATTGCATATTTTAATAAAATTTATATTTCAAAATATATTTGTTCTATAAAAATACTAGAAAAAAAAAGTAGAATAAAAGAATATATAACAGTTAGAGAGTAAATTACCTTTTCTATTATTTATTTTTATTTTATTTATACATATTTTTTTCTTCTTATGTAAAATATTTAAAATTATTTATTATATATTTTATAAAAAAAAAATATATATTTGAAAAGACTAAATAACAAAAAAAAAATAATTTTTTTTTATTTTATTTTTTTATTTTTTTTTTTTTAATGTTTAATTTTTTTTTACTTTTTTTTTAATAAATTTTATCCTTAATTTTTATTTAATATTAAATGGCTTTATTTAATATATTAGAGTTTATTTTATTATATTAATTGTATACATTTAATTACAGTTAATTATAAATAATAAATTGAAATAATAATATATACAATGTATTAATGATTTTATATAATTGTATATATATTTAATTTCAATTTTAATTTAAAAGTAATACATTATAATATATGAATATATTTAATTAATATATTCCTTGATTTCAATCTAAAAATTTATTATTAGCAATAAAAATAATAAAAAAATTATAAATAAATTTGAAAAAAAAAAAAAAAAATTAAAATAAAATTAAATATTTAGTTATATGTGTATATGTTTAAACAATAAATCCTTTTTTTTCTGCTTAATTAGATATCAAAATTTAAAATTCACCTATGTATAAAATGATATCCTGTTAAAATGAATTTCAAATATGCTATTTTTTATAATAAAAGAAAGAATTATTGAATAGAATCACTAAGTTCTAATAAATGATAGAATGATAGATATTAATATATAAATAAAAAAGAAAGGAAATTATACCCTTTCATTCCTTTTTATGTAAAAATTAAAAATAAAAAATTTATACTTTTTACATGATCTAATATATAAATGGGCCACATATTTTAAGTTTACAATTATTAAAATATATTACAAATATATTATAAATATATACGAATAAGAAAGTAAAATAAAAAGCCACATTTGAAGACTCAAATAAAATCATATGCAAAAGTGATTAAATTATTCACTTTTACATATGATTCAAGAGTTTTTATTGTTTAAAAAAAAAAAGAAAAAAACGTTAAGCAAATTCGGAAAAGAATAATTATCATTATATAAATATATCTATTGTCTAATTATATTTATTAAAAGGAAATTAAAAAAGTTTTTTTTTTTTTTTTTTCAATTTTAAATATTAATATCAAAGCTAATTTTATGTTATAATCAAATAACTTTTTATAATTTTTTTTAAAATTTTTTTTTTTTTTTTTATTCTAGGAATAAACTTTATTTTTTTTTTTTTTTTTTTTTTAAATAATAAAATATAAAATGAAAGTTTAATAATACATCAATTTATTTATTTTAAAGTTCATTTCTTCTTAAATATTAATTGTAATGATTGATCATGTGATATTTGAAAAAAAACCGGGATAAAGCTAATTTTTATATATCCTAAATTAATTATTGCTTGTTGATAATCTAATCCTTAATAATTTCCATATATCTTATTTAAATAAAAAAAAAAACTAATGAAAATATATCATTGTAATTAAATTTAGCTTATATAAAAGAAATTAGATAATAAAATTAATACTATTATTATTCATTAATTAAAAAAAAAAAAAAAAAAAAAAGAAAAAAAAAAAAAAGAAGATTCATTAGATTCAGATTATTACATTATTTATTTTACTGAGATCTAAAGTTTATGAATAATTTAAAACCAGGTAATCAATCGATTTAACATTGAATAGTAATAAATTTTTATATTTTTAATCAATAATATCAATATCAATTATTAACAATATTAACAATTATTATTGAAAAATCTAGTTATTTGGTTAATAAATAATAATAATTATAATAATATATAAATAAAAAAAAATAATATTAAATGAAAATTTAAAAAAATTTAATTATTTTAATTCAAATTTATTTAATAATATATAATATTAAATGGATTAAGTTCCATTTATTAGTAATGTTATTTTTTTTTAACTTTAATTTAAAGCAAAACATCAAAAATATCTAGAAATATAAAATATAAAATATAAAATATAATATATAAAATATAAAATATAAATTATTAATTATAAAATATAAAATATAAAATATAAAATATAAAATATAAAATATAAAATATAAAATATAAAATATAAAATATAAAATATAAAATATATATATAAAATAATAAAATATAAAATATAAAATATAAAATATAAAATATAAAATATAAAATATAAAATATAAAATATACAATATATATATAAAATATAAAATATAAAATATAAAATATAAAATAAAAAAATAGAAAAATAGAAAAACAAATTATAATATAAAAATTCAATATTATATATTAAATAGCATACCCAAAAATAATAAATAATTAATACAATACAATACAAAAAAAAAAAAAAAAAAGATATATGGAATATTTAATATAAAAAGAAAAAGAAAATAATTTTTTTTTTTTCATCCGATATTTTGCGATACATTTTACATTAAAACTTTTTAATATAAAAAATTAAAGTTTTAATGCATTAAACACATTTGTAATAAAAAAAAAAATCCAAAGATTTAAATAAAAATATATTTAATATATTCTTATTATATTAAATAAACCCATTATTAGTTTTCTTATATCATCAAATTAAATTGGTGTTTATCTTTTAAAGATAATGAATTATGAGGCATGTTAACCAAATAAATATCTTAAACAGGATATAAAATAGTAAAAATGAAGTGATGTTTATTTTATATTTTTATATTGCTATTAAATAATAAATATGATACATATTAATTATTTAATTTTTTTTATTAATAATATAATTCATATCACTCTAAATATAAATAAAAGGTTTATATCTAATGAATTTTCATATACATTTATACAAAAAAGCAATTACTTCTTTTAATAAAGTCATTACATTATATATATTACACAAAAAACCACCAAAATTAAATATGAAATAAAAAAAATTATTAAATTACTATATTTATTTATTTACTTTATTTATTTACTTAATAAAGACTTTAAAAACCTTTTAATTAATTTATTTTGTGTATGGTAAGAAAGAAAAGAAATGACAAACTCATGAACTATCCACAATTTTTAAGCATATTGATCTTTTTTTTTAAATACTTTGCCATTATTTTATTAAGTAATATAGCGTAATCATTTGTACAATAATATCTGTCGATTTTAATTAATAAAATAAAAATTTATATATTATAGATTATTTTTTTTTTTTTTTTTTTTTTGGTTTTGTTTTTGTTCTATTTTATTGATATAACAATAATTAGTTTATAAAGTATCTTCTTTATTTTAATTACATATTATATAATTATAATATAATATATTATTAATTTATTATTAAAGATATATTTATTTTTCCTCTTTTCTCATTTTTACTTTTTTATTATTATTTTTATTATTATTTTTTTTTGAAAAGTTTGGATAAAATAAAAAAATAAAATTTTAATATTTGATGAATATTAACTAATTATTAGTAAAACTATTTTTTTTTCTTTTAAATTTCAAATGAAAAAATTTAAATATTTAATAAAAAAAATTTACCAAAAAAAAAAATATTAAATAATATAAAATAAAAGGAATAAAAATATAATTTTATAATATTAAATACAATTTAGTACATTAATCTTAATGTATACATATATTTTAACTCTATTACTATTAATGTATATATAAAAAAAATATGTAAAACGTATTTATTTTTTTTGTACTTTGCTTATTAATTATTATTAAATAATTAATAATTATATTAATAATAATTATATTATAATAATTAATTGAAAAATACTTTATTTACCTAATTAATAATTAAATTTCTTAAAAATAAATAACAATTATTTTGCTTAGTATAACACTTCAAAAATTAGTAAATTAATTGTACATAGGTTAATAATAGATATATAAATATGAATCTAGTGAGTTTCTCAATCGTGAATTTCTCAATGTGGCGTATTTTGTATGTGGCTTGTTTTTTTAATAATTAAATAAATAATAAATATATTTTTTTTTATATATATAATAATTTATTCCAAAAAAAAAAATTTAAAAATTAAAGCAATAAAGCATTTTAATCATTAAATTAGATTAGAATATATTTTTAAAATAAAATATTACCAAGTCATTATTTTAATATTACTTTTATAATAATAATAATAATAATAAAAATAAAATTCAAATGAAAAAATGAAGAAAAATGAAATAGAATAAAAATAATAATTTTTTTTTTAACAATTTTTATATAATTTGTTTTAAGAGATCTTTCTAATAAATTATTAATAAATCAAACAAATTGTTAATATAAAAAATTAATATGTTATTTTAAATATATTTACATACATATATTATATAAAAATATTTTTCAATATACTTTATTTGTATATTAACTAAAATTTATCTTTAATCTATGTCATATTGTCATTAATATGGATATGTTTTTTTAATTCAATATTTAATATTTTCTTTAATCTTATGATATTACTTTTATTGAATCAGTGATTATGGAAATACTCAGCTGACTATTATGATGAGACTCTACAATGAATGATGGATGACAGTAGTATTAAATCAATATAATAATAATATATTATAATAATTATATAAATAATAATAATAGTATTAAATAATAATAATAAATTAATAAATAATAATAATAAATTAATAAATAATAATAATAAATTAATAAATAAAATAGTAATAATAATATTAAATAAATAAATAATTTAAAAAATAAATAAATATATAAATAAATAAATAAATAAAAAAAATAAATAAATATTTTAACCTTAAATAATGATATTGAAATATTAAGTTTAGTAAAGGGTATAAATATAATAACTGCTTAACATCTAATTTTCATTGGCAATTCTATATAATTAAAATTAAAAAAATTCCTAGAGACTTTTTTTTTTTCCCTTTTGGAAATTATTATTCAAAAGGCTTTCCCTTGGCAGCATACTGGACCCAGCCCCTGTGATTCTACACCTCGACTTAATCATAGGCACTGATGATAATATGTCTACATGCCAATGATTACACCCATAGGAGGGGTAAGTGATTCCTATTCCAATGCTCGTGATCAATGGAGATATATGTAGAAATATTAGGGAATTATATAATTTTTTTCCTTTTTTTTTTTTATCCTATGTTCTATTTTTATTTTTATTAATTTTTATTTTATTTTTGTTTTTTCAATCTGTACTTTATATTCATATTCTATTATTTATTTTATTTTATTCAATATGTACTTTATATTCATATTCTACTATTTATTCTATTTTATTTTATTTTATTCAATCTGTACTTTATATTCATATTCTATTATTTATTTTATTTTATTCAATATGTACTTTATATTCATATTCTATTATTTATTTTATTTTATTCAATATGTACTTTATATTCATATTCTATTATTTATTTTATTTTATTCAATATGTACTTTATATTCATATTCTATTATTTATTTTATTTTATTCAATATGTACTTTATATTCATATTCTACTATTTATTCTATTCTATTTTATTTTATTCAATCTGTACTTTATATTCATATTCTATTATTTATTTTATTTTATTCAATATGTACTTTATATTCATATTCTATTATTTATTTTATTTTATTTTATTCAATCTGTACTTTATATTCATATTCTTACTATTTATTTTATTTTATTTTATTTTATTTTTATTTATTTTTATTTATTTTTATTTTTATTGTATTTTTATTTTATTTTTATTTTATTTTATTATTATTTTATTATTATTTTATTATTATTTTATTATTATTTTATTATTATTTTATTTTTATTTTATTATTATTCTATTATTATTTTATTATTATTTTTATTTTATTTTTATTTGTTTTTATTTTATTTTTATTTTATTTTTATTTTTTTTACTTAGCTTCTTTTCCTTTAATTATTGTTATTTTTGATAATTTGAATTTAAAGAAGTTGGAAAAATTGGGGTTAGAAATAATTTAATAATAACTATAGGTTTAAAATGTAAAATTATTATAAAATTATACTATTATTACTTATTACTATTTAATACTTCTATTTCTATTATAATTAATTCTATTACTTTAATTATTACTAATATAACATTTATTACTATTAGTACAATTATTACTAATATTACAATTATTACTACACAAACAAACGCATAAATAAATAAATAATTATATATGATTTTGTAATTAATTTAATAAATCACAAACTATTCCGTAGAAAAAATAAATGTAATATTATTTTTAATAAAACATTTAACATCTAGTTATTGTAGATACAACTATATAAAATTTGGATTAAATAATAATGTTACAAGATGAAAAATTATTATATACATTTAAATTTTAATGAAACTAATATTACATCTATTACTATTACTTACTACTATTACAACTATTACAATTATTATTTATAACACATTTATTACTACTAACACATTTATTACTATTACTACTACAACTATTACAATTATAACTACCATTATAGGTATTACTTGGAAATATCATATCCTATTAACTTAAGAATATAGTCGTAAACATTGGATATTTAATTTACAAAAGTATATCTATATAAAATTAAAAAATAAAATTAAAAATCCTAGAAGGCTTATTTTCATTTTAGAAACTATTTTAATTATATATATATTTTTTTTTATCATATTTTTTTTTTTTTTTTATTATTTTATTTCTTTTATTATTTTATTTTTTTTTTTATTTTTTTTTATTTATTCTTTCTTAATTTTTTATTTCTTTTTTATTTTGTTTCCCTTTCTTTTATTAATACAATTTTTGATAAACTGAATTTAAAAGAAATTAGAAAGATATAATTATGGGAGTTACAGATTAGACTAAATCATTAGTCTAGTTTAAAATATTACAAGATGTAAAATTATTATAAAGAATTAATATTTTAATAAAATTAATACTATTACTATTATTACCACAACAGCATCTATTACTGTGATTATTACAATTACTACTATAATTAGTACTATTTCGTTAACTATTATTTTATTACGACTTCTATTATACTATTACTACTGTTACTTCTTTTGCAGTAATTACTATTACTACAATTATTACTATCATTACAATTATTACTACTATCACAATTACTAATACAACTGTTATTATTTTGACAACAATTATTATTAATAATACTATTTGTTCTATAAATACCACAACTACTGTTAATTTAATATTTTATAATAAAATAAATGAATAAATAATTATATATAGGATTTTGTATATATTAATTGAGCATATCTTTCGAGTATGTATTTTAAACATAAATATACATATATTAGATAATTAGATACCATTTATATATATGTTAAAGTTGTTAACATATGAGATATACACTATAAGTAGATATTGAGTGAATAAATGTATATTAAGTTGTATTCATAAAAATATTATAGTATATAGATATATACTGTAAGTTTTTATATATAACATTAATATAAACATATAATTAATATATTAATATATGTTATATGTATATGTTATATATTTGATATATCATATATGTGTCTATATAGCTTATTTTAACATATATATATATATATATACATTATATAACATAGTATTTATTTTTAACATTTCTATATGATTTTGTCTTAATTGAATAAATATATGTTATCTACTTTTTTAATATATATTATTTGTCGTTGTAGTACTCTTTCTAAGGAATCACTTAATAATAATTTTTTTTTGAAATAATAAATTTTTGTTAATTATGTTTAAAAGTATTTTGAAATATCATTTTAATGGAAGATGCAAGACAAACTTAAAATTACTGTGGTTTAAAATAATAATAGATATTAATAATTAATAGTAAATTTCAGTTAATATATTATAATTATAAAAATTATATTGTCATACTTCAAAATTTAACAATTTTAATTTGTTTTAATTTGTAGTGTCACAATTATTATTTTGATATAAATTTTTAATTTTAAATTATAGTAATTAATAAAAATAAATAAATAAAAAAAAAAAAAAAAAATTAACCAATTTTTTTTTTAAAATTTAATTTATCGAATTTTTTTTTTTTTTTTTTTTTTTTTTTTTTTTTTATTTATTAGTAATAAATTTATAGAAAGAATTTAGATTATATAATTATACCGAAGTATTAATATTTAATTTTAATTTTATTTTATATAATCGAATTATAGTATTTTTTTTTTTTTTTTTTTTTTTTTTTAATAATCACAATAAAAATTAAGCTACATTATAATATAATACATAATTTTATACTGAAATATGAGTAATTTAATAAATGGAAAACCTGAATTATATTTAGGTTGGGCTTATGACAGAATTGAAGAACAAGATAGAAATAATGCTTATATTGATAAAATTGGTGGAAAACCAGTAAATATAAATTAAATTTTTTTTTTTATTTTTCCGTTTTATTTATATAGAATATAATAATAATAGTAATTAAAGATTTATTTAAAGCAAAAATTTTAAATAATCTATCTATTATTTATTTTTTATTAATCTCTTTTTAATAATTAACAATATATATATATATAATTTTTAAATCTTAATTTATAATCTAAATATTTTAAATTATAATAACAACAACAATAAAAAAAAGATTTGGTTTAATCCAAATTGTCCACCACCAACAA
>JACVTC010000003.1:2122500-2127500 GCA_016946835.1 Neocallimastix lanati (nom. inval.) | reverse complement strand
TTCTTAACTTTATATTAAATAGATTTATATTATATAATATATATATGTATATATAAAATTATTATTATATTATTTTTATTAAACAAAAGATAAAAAGGATTAAAAATAAAATAATATATAAGAATTATGTTTTCCATTATTTAAATTATAAATCTATTTCATTATTGAGTATAAATATATTAATATATATATATTTAAAAATATATATACTTTTAAAAATAAAGAAGTTTTTCCTGAATCGCAAATACCAGTAATAATAAAAGTATCTTTTTTTTCTTTTTTTCCAGTAAACTTTAAAATCACTAAAATTGCTTTATTTTTATTTTTTTTTAATTAATAATAATAAATATAAAAATATAAATTATATAAATTATATAAATTATAATAAATTATAATAGTTATTTAGATGTTAATTCAATTTTTTTTTTTTTTAAAAAAAAAAAATTTTATTATATTCATTGATTTTTTTTTTTTTTTTTTTTTTTTTTTAATATTTTTATTATTTATTGGATAAAATAAAAAAAAAATATCATTAAATATTTCAAAAATCACAAATTTCTTTTTGTTTCTGATTCATAATAATAAATAAATAAATAAATAAGTAAATCGTTTTTATATACCAATTAAGAAAACAGCGACAGCAGCAGATATTATTATTATTAAATTGTTATCCATTTTTATTTATAAAAATTATTATTGAAATTCGAGAAATGTAAATTTATTTAAATGTTTATATTGTTTATTATTTGATATTTATTATTTATTTATATATAATTATATAGTAAATTTATTGTTATTATTGTTTATATAAAATATTCTATATTATAATATGTTAATGTATAAGATTTTTTATTTAATTATTTTTATTGTTATTCTATTTTCTATCTATTCTTGATAAACAATTATGGAATATATACATAGATATATATATATTCAATGGCTATTATCAACAGTAACTTTATTTTTAATCTTGTCTATTAAGATTAAAATTTTTAATTTTTTATTTATTTTTTAAATATTTTTTTTTAAAAAAGAAAAAAAAAGGATTAATTCTCTTTTTAAATATTTAACAAATTAGGAATATTAAAATATCAAATAAAAACTAAAAAACAAAAAAAACTAAAAAACAAAAAAAAACAAAAAAAAAAAAAGATATATTATTTTCTATTATTATTTTTTAATTATGCTTTTTTGATTAATTAAAATGATTTTTAATAAACAATTATAATATATATAATATATATATATAATTATAATGGGGATCTCTTTCTATTACATTATAAATTTCATTTAAAAATATAGATTAATATAAAATTTAAATTAAATCATTTATAAAAAAAAATTATTTTATATTAATATATAATTTATTTTTATATATAACTATTTAAATTTGTTATTATTGATCAATCAATAAATAAATGAATAAATAAATAATAAATATATATAAATTCTAAATATTAAAAATTAAATAATAAATAAATAAATAAATAAATAAATAAATAAATAAAAAAGGAACAAATATTAATTTATATTTATTAAATTGATAAATAAATAAATAAAATAAATAATAATAAATGTTGGAAAATTTTTTATTTATATAATATATTATAAATATTATAAATGTCACCTTCACTGTCACTTTGTAATTGTTAGTTTTATATAAAATATATATATAAAGTTCTATCGTAAAGAAATAACAAAAATATTTCTATGAAGGAGAGCATATTTATGGATAATATGCTTTATATATATATATTAAATTTTAATTTATTATATTAAAAAGAATGTGTTGTAGTTCATTTCATAATGTGGCTTTTTGATAATGTAATTTAATGCCATAAAATTCTTTACTTATAAACAAATATAAACAAACAAATAAATAAAAATAAATATTCATAATTCTATATATATATTTGTTATATAAAATAATAATAATAATAATAATAAAAACGTATTGTATATTTAATTATTTATTTATATATAAGATTCCATATAATTGTATTTACAAGTATATAATCAAATTATTTTACATGTATTTATATTATTTATGGCTTGATACTAAATTACTATTCTATTAATGATTTGTTTTATTTATTTCATTTGTTCTTTCTTTTTAATATAATCTTTATTAAAATGTTATTTTATATTAGTAAGTTTTAATTTGATATTTAATTCACCATTTTCAATACTCGTTTTTACTTGTCAAAAGTATGATAATATAACAAGAAGTTTATTTGCTATCAATTAAATAACCAAGATTAATCAGCATCAGAGTATCCTTTTGTAATTGTTCCTGTCCATGGAGTATTATTTCTTTTTGTATATTTAATATATATTTTTTGGGAAATAATCACTTTATTTTTAAAAATTTCAACTTTTATTCCAAGGATGTATTTAATTAGTTCATATTTAGAAAATTTAAAATTTCTTAATAATTAATATCTTTTACATTATATTCCTATATGGATGGCTATTAAATCTCCATTTTTTACTTTTTTTTGAATATTCATTATTTTTTTTTTTATTTTGAATGAAGTTGCACAAATCCATAATTAATAAGAAAATTTGGAATTTTTATATTCTATTGACAGCTAGATTGTTTAAGACCATATAATGCTTTATATAATAACCAAAAAACATTTATTATAATTAATATCCACAAATGGTATTGAAATATAAATACTTTTTTTTTTTTTTTTTTTTTTTTTTTTTCAAAGTCAGCATTAAGATAAGCGGCTTTAATATCTAACTGCTGAAAGTTCCATTTAAAATTTTGCTATTCTAAATAGAATTCATTTTATACATTCTAGGTTAAGAGTAATGGAATACTCTTAATATAAGTCATTATTTTATTATTATATAAATTATTCAGTTCATCCAAAATCGAATTCTTCCAATATTCTTTATTTTTACATGTTATGGTATTATTGTATATTATTATATGCTAGAGGAATATTAGTTGATATAGATATTAATATATTATTATTATTATTATCAATGTCATTATTTTTTGTTATATTATTATTATTTAGGTGATATTTCTTTATTTGAATTATATTATAATTCAATAAAATTATTATATTTTCAAATTTATATATATTCAAATTATTATAAAATAAGGTTTGAATATTATTTTTATTTAAATTACTAAGGATTAATTAATAATAAAAAAAAAATTTTTTTTTTATTTTGATCAAACGTGAATTTATTAATTTTTGAATGATCATATTTATTATTGTAATTTTTATAAAAATTATTATTTTTAGGTTATTGGGTAATTTGTAATTATTTTCAAAAACGATTTATAATTGACAAAATATTAAGTTATAAAAGTTGGACTTATATTAAATTTTGTTAAAAAAATCTAGTTAAATTTCCATCTTATCTTCATTAAGAATTACTTTTTTAAATTGGATTTATTTTTGAAATAAATTATTAACATCGTTTAATTAAAATTTTCATTATTATCATTTTTTTTTGGTTGTTTATTATTAATAAATTTAAAATTAAGGAAATTATTGTTTGATAATTTATTAGTTATATTTTCAGAAAGTGACATATTAGCTGGATCTTCTTCAATACACTGAATTTCTCCAACACGATACAATTTATAATTTTTATAATCCATAATTAGATAACTATAGGATTGCTCATCAAATATAAGAAATATTCTTTTATTAATATTTGATTCGAATTTTCCTTTGTCTTGTGAATAATCTTTATAATATGCTATGCAACCAAATACTTTAATATATTTTAAATTAATTTTTTATTGTTAAAAATACTTTTTTCTGATATTTTATTATTGATACCACTATATGATATTTTGTTATATAAAAAGATAGCATAAAATATATTGAAATCCAAGAACTTTTCAGATAACCTACTCCAAAAAAAAGATAATAGTTTGGTTAAATCATTCAGCTAAACTATTATTTTTGGGGCTATAAGATGGGGAAAGTATTTTACTTATACCATTATTTTTATAAAAAAAAAAATCTAAAACTTTCTTATTATTGTATTTTCTACTATTATCCAATTTTAAATATTTATTTGTGTTGTTCCTGAATATAAAATTTTGAAGAAATTAATGATACGATCAATTGCTTCACTTTTATTATTTAGAAGAAATTTCCAACTTTTTCTAGAGAATTCTTCTATGATGGTTAAGATATATTTTTTTACAAATGATTAATTTGTTTATGAATCCCATAATATAAGAATGAATAACTTCTAATAATTCCCAAACTAGGAAGTTTTTTTTTTTTCCATTAAAAGGTTTGATGTTTTCTTGAGACATGTCGGCAGTTAGTTTAAAAGCCTAAAAAGAGACTCTTTGTATTAATATAAAAATTATAAATTTTTATATAGACTTTAAAAATAAAATATTCTTTAAAAATAAAATATTTAAAGTTTTGGAACTGTACAAAAACGTAAAATAATGCACGCCACAATTCATATAAAGCCTCATTGTGATATGCAACACTTTAGTTAATTATTTGGTAAATAAAAAAAAATTTTTTTTTTTTTTCATTTAATAAATCTAATTTTTTTTATTTTTAATATAAAAAATATAATCAAAAAAAAAAAAAAAAAAAAAATTTTTTTTTCTTCAAACTAAAATAAAAATATTATAATAGATTAGAAAATTATAATTTTTTTTTTAGAAAAATCTTAAAATTATTTTTAATTTTTCTAAAGCTATATATAAAAGACCCTTTAAGTCAAAAAGAAAAATATAGAAATTGTATTTTTTTTTTTTATTAGAAAAGAACAAATAATTTATTTATAATATAATAATCCTTATTAAATTATATATTTTATAAAAAATAAAAGTATATATATATTTATATTTATATTTATATCAAAAAAGAAATAACTAAAATAAATAAATAAATAAACAATAAACATGGGATTTAATTTGCCATCTTTAAAACCTACATATATTATAACTCTATATTCTACTGTTGTTCTTATCGGATCAATTATACATAAGTTAT